>VDFB02168915.1:90983-208614 GCA_007258455.2 Sequoia sempervirens
TAGATTATATTCTTACATATTTTTGAAATAATATAGATAGCTTATTCAAATTCTTATGTCAAGTTGCCTAACTCTAATTTTTCTGAATTTTTTGCCACTTAAGGGCTTGTTTTTTCCATGATGATCTTGCACATACCCTTCTAGTCAAGTGCAAGGAACTCTCCAAGAGTAGTATAGAAAGAGTTCAACATAATGAATTGGTATCAAAACGTTTTATTAGCTTACAAATATTATATGATGAAGATCATGGTATCCATTTGATATAATAAATCATAAATATGTTGTCTTAATCATTGTTATAATTAGCAAAAAATAATTGAACCAATTTTCTATTAGCTATAAATATTCTATGTTGAAATCATTTCAACAACACATGCAAGAAAAAATAACTAGTTGTGAGAAACTTTTAAGGGATGTGAAAATAGGTAAGAAATATTTATGGAAAAAAAATGGTAGAGTTAATACATCAATACCTCTTATCTGATCATTGTAACAAATAAATATATATGAAAACTTAGAGTTTCTTGTATAGATACCTCTTTACAAGTATATGGAATTGAGAATATCTTATAACCAAAGTTTCTAGTTCAAGTATAAATTTTGGGTTTGGGCTCACCATACAATGGTTTCTTCTTCTTGGGTTTGGTATGGCAAGGTAGGCCAATATATATATATTTATCATAGTTGGTAAACATGGATTAAATAATAGTTTGGCTAATTGAAAACTCTAAAACACTCATAACTCATTTTTTTTGGGAAAACCTCAACAATGGGTAGGAGTGGGAGAGGAAGTAAGAAAGGAATTTTAACTAGGCACAAAGTGAAAGCATGTTTGAAGCATATGAAGGTGGGAAAAAATATGGAGAGGAAAAACTCAACTTGGATGATTAAATCCATCCCATATGAAGACAATGATGACGAGACCATTTTGATGATTTGGTTGGAGGCATGGTTATCAGTGTTGTAGGCATGAGCATATTCTGGAAAGAAAAATTCATTTGGTTAAAAGGTTGGTGACCTTTGGCATGCTTTCATGAGGGGCTTTCTACTTCCCTGTGAACTAGAAAATCTTTAAATTTGGTTATGGAATCTAAGAAACCAAGCCTTTCTATTGCTTTAGAAGTGGTTTCTTATGTGTTGGAGGATCTTATGTGGTGTCTCTATGCTCCAAAGGCTATCCAAGACCATGAATGTTGGGTTTTTATAGGATTCTAAATATTATGAGGACATGTGTGTGGTCTTGTTGAGGGTCAATACCTTGCTACGGTTGGTCCTTTGGTATATGTTGTCCCTACTATGAGTGGGCCTAATGCTCAATCCATGATGGAGATATTTTTCTCTTTGTCTAAGGAGTTTCCTCTTGATGGATCTCCAAAGGATTTACCTAGTGCTAATGTTATTCTTGTTAGGCCTTAGGGGAGGGGATGATTCACCAAATTTCCATTTGTAACTCTCTCATTGGAAGATTTTTTTCTTGGCTTAGGAGCTTTCTTGTTGGGAGTTTTTGTATTAATCATCCCAACATTGATGTAGTTAGAAGATGAGCGCTTCAAAAATAGAAACTCTATGGGAGTGTGTTGAGGTGGTTGTCATGTTGATTTTTTTTTCATTTTTGAACTTGGATGATGGATCAAGAATCCTTTTGGAAGGTCCTTGGTTTCTAGGGAAAAATGGTATTTTTTTAAAAAAGGGTCTTCCAGTTTTAATCTTATAAAAAGGTAGCATCACCAATCTTTTAGTCTAGGTTAGATTGTTGGGTTTTCTTTGGAATGCTAGGATGAAGAGATATTTATGGGTATTGCCAATATATTTGGGTAGTACATTGTGGTGGATGACTTCACAAAATTTAGGGAACACGTGTTGTTTGAAGTATTTTATGTTCTTGTGGAGGATGATAGGGTGCTCAATTTTCATGGATTACCTTATCATGAAAGTTGGGTAATTGGGTGTAGTAGATTGACTTCAATAAATCTTTGGTTGTACGTCATTGTTGCCTCAAAGTAGGCCATGTTGATTTTTCTTTCCAAGAAACAAGAAATACCATTCTATTTGGAAAAAAAATGAACAAGTACTAGCTATTGATGAGGCTTGAAATACCACCATTGAGAATGCATATAAGGACAAAAGTAGCGTGAGAGCCCCTAAAGATCATGAAGCTTTGATGGAGGCCCCTTCAATGGATGTTTAAAGTGGGGTTTTGGGGTTGGGAGTTAGGACTACATGTGACCCTTTAGATCTTCCTAATTCTTCCAAAATATGATATTTGAGTGGAAATCAACAGAGAGCCTCGACGAAGTTTCTATAGCTGCGACGAATATTTCGTCGAAAATTCGACGAACTTCCAGTGTTCTTCCGACGCTACTACTTGCCTATTTCGTCGCATATTCGACGAACTTTTGGTGTTCTTTCGACGCTACTAATTTTGTATTTCGTCATGTTTCCACGCTAAATATTTGCCCGTTTCGTCGAGCCGACGACGAACTTCTGGTGCAGTTCGTCGGTGGATAAACAAAGTTTTCGTCGATATTCCGACAAAATCCCGACGTATGTCGCGATCCTGCCGACCGACGATTCTTCGCCGTTATTTCGACGTTTACTTTTTCGTCGTCCTTGCGACGAAAAAACAGCGACGGAAAATTTTTGGCCATTGCGTCGCTCTTCCGACAGAGATTTGTCGAACGACCGACGAACGACCGTCGGAAAATGGTAGTGCTCCTCAGAAAGACTCAATAATGACAATCCCATTCAACCAACCAACCTTAACCACCAAAAATGTGTTTGCTTTTGTAGATTCAAACTAACACAAATACAACCAAGTGGTAAGATTAAACCATGTGAACACAATACCACTAACCCCTTATTTAATATTGGGTACTAAGTTCACTTTTTTTAATATTTGCCCAATATGAGGTGGTTAGAGGTTTTTCCAATATGAGGTTGTACACTAGTTTTATTCATCTTTGTCCTTCCATGATTCAATGCCCAACAATGTAGAATGTGAGTTTCTAAACCAAAGGTTGATACTCTTTATTTTTGTTATGGTCATGAGAAATGAGGGTTGTTGATTTCTTTCTCACCAATTTAAAAGGGGCAGCAATATGGGAGGTTAATATTATTTTTTTGGCATGCTAACATACAATAGAAGCTTATTTTCTTCAATTTTTAGCTCCCCACAATAGCAAAAACGTCTTATTATGCCTTTTGAAATGCTTAGCAAGCTACTAAAATACTCATATATAGTTAAAAATGCATATGCAAGTTTCAAAACAACCCATAGGTGTTCTTGGCATCTTTCTTGTGCATTTTCAAGGCTTACAAATGGAGGTTAATCATGTGCAATATTTTCAAGAGCAAGTATTTGAAGCAATATACATGCTGCACAAACAATGTTTTTCACCTCTTAAATGATGTTGGGACATTTTCTCACATTTGAGAAGTGGTTCTAGAAATATTTTTAACATTTTTTAAGTGTTAAGAAACATAAAAAAAATGCCCCATCATAACTAAAAATGACCCCTTGTCAATTAAAATAACCAAACATGGTTTCTAACTATGTTGTAGATATTTTTGACAACCTAGTAAGGTGCAAAACCACCCAAATGTATTATAAACATTAATAACCTCCTTGTTGTAGCTGTTAAAATGTCAAACATGAAGAAATATGATTGATAGGGTGTTCACAATGCCAACAGTGATCTTCCACGACATGTGCAACCAAGAATGCTTCACCTCTATCAAGGCATAATACACATTACAGGTTGTTTGACTGCAAATCATTGGCATCTTAAAATGTGTTTTCTTCATGGTTATATGTTCAAAGAGTGATTGCAAGATAAATGTTTTTAAAAATTACTAAAATAACTACAAACAAGCCAAGACACTTCTCAGAGTTAAAATATCAAGTTAAGAGAATGATTTATTTTCCAATACGTATGGGTATAATGCTTGGGGGTAAAAAATTTCTCAAACTGTGCAAGTGAAAATATAGGCAATAAATGTGTTTGTACACTTAGTTAAAAAGTATGCATGGGAATGGGGCAAAAAAGATTCACTTACAAATAAGAGGTAAAGTGAAGATAAAGGTGGAGAGGCATATTCTATATGCCATTTCTAGTTGCAAATAAAGGGGACTTGAGTGTGCCAAGTGCCAAGTCGCTAAAGAATCTAGGTTTTCTCTACTCTCATTAAATATCGCTGCTATTTCATTTGCAAAGGTTTTACAATTTTTGGAAGAATGAAGGCCCAAGGGGTAGGTCTATAGTTAGGATATAGGATAAATTATATAGAGGGAAATAGGTAAAGTTTGTAATGGGTGTAGCACATAGCTATTATTCATTTCATCACAGTAATATCATAACCTGATCTATAGTATATATGAATACATATTACAATGTAACTGTCTCTACCTTTGAAATGTAATGCTATTTGAATTAATTAATCAAGGGTTATCAAATTATTCAATACACATTTGTTGTAATGAGTTTTTATATGGTTTCCTTTTAGTTTGTGAATGCTTTCCTAGGGACAACAAGAGTAATATCATTTCAAAATGGACTATAAAGAAAAATTATGTTGTAGACTCATGGAGATCTCACTGTCACAAGGCAATAAGTGTTTAAACAAATCATCAAGTTATGTTTTGATGTAAAAGCTTAGGTTAAATTGTGACTTTGTAGCCCAAGGCAGACACCAATATTTCTTTTGTAATCTCCTCTTCCATTTTTTTTCAAAATTGATAAATCTTTTAATGAATTTTTTTTTTATGTTTAATTTATTAGGGTTTCTTTGTCTTCATGGGGTTTAAGGAATATATGCAATATGCCTAATATTTTTTCATTTATCACTCTATGTATTTGAGATGAAGATGTGTTTGTGTAAGTTATTAGTCCTTATTACTATTTAAAGTATAAGGGATCATGCTTGAATCTGATGAAGTTTTAAACATCCTTTATTCATATATCTATGAACTTAGCATTCATCCATATTTTAAGGGTATATAGAATTGCCTATAGAAAAGATTTATCATCCTCTACTTGACCTATACTAGGATTACCCTCTTGAGTCCTATGGAGCTCGAAGTGCAAATAGTTGGGTCCAACCTTGTTCATTGGCTTTTCCTTGTCCTCTATTTGATTACAAGGAAAAATTTTGTCTTAAACTTGTGATCCCTTGGTTTAAGCATTGCATTTCCTCTTACAACTGAGGGTAACAAGAAAAAGAACCAATAGTCTCCTACACTACAATGATTGTAAGACATGCACAAAATGAGTTTGTTAAAAAGGCATTGGAAAGTTTTGAGAAAATACAAGGGGTGTTTGTAAATCAAAATTCCATAATCTTTGCCACTATCCTACCAACCTATGCCAAAAAAAGATTTAGAACAAGGTACAAAAATCCATGAAAATATAATGAAAAAGTGGATTTTTGTCAAATATTGTAGTTGCAAATGTTCTAATACATATGTACTTGAAGTGTGAGAGAATACAACAAACACATGAATTTCTTGATAAATACCTAAAAAAGTGTGGGCTCATGGAATTCCATGATTGTGAGATATGCATAAAATAGTGTTCTTCATGAGGCTTTGAGGGTTTTTGATAAGATTCTCTAATGAAATGCGGTCTCATAGAATGTGAATTGTTCTACATTTTCACAAAATGGTTTAGTTGAAAAGGCCTTGGAAACTTTTAATAAAATACAACTAGGAGGTATAAAATCAATCTTCATAACATTTGCTAACAACCTCCAAGTCTATACAAAAATGATCATTTATAATATAGTATAGACATCCATCAACTAATATATATACATGTTAAATACACACACACACACATCTTAAATACATCTATCTAAAAATCTCAAGAACAAAATGCACCAAAGTTATCGGCACAAGGAAATCTTGATTTTTGTGTATGCCATATGATTTACTTCTATTGATTTTTAATGATTTGAATTTTATTTTCCCCTTTCACCTAGTTAGTAATTTGATTAAAATCCACTTATGTTTAATTTATAGAGTGTCTGATGTTGCATTCATTCTTTCCACCATTTCTCCTTGACTTCTATGTACTCTTTATCTTGATATTTTATTTATTTTTATTTGGGTCTATATGTTGGCATTGGATTTGTTTGTCATTGATGTCAAAGAGACTTGGAGTGATATCAAAATGGGGTCATAAGCAAAGGAACTTTCTCATTCAATTCTTGGTTTTGATAGTGATGCTTCAAGATAGATAAAAACTTTACATCAATTGTTCATCTCATGATGTTGAAGGATGTGTTTTGCATTTGAGGTTTTGAGAAGTTTCTTTGGAAGATTTGTTTTTCACTTTCCTTGGTGATATTGTTAATACGAAAGGTGTTTGATATCAACTTTATGCAAAGTGAGTTACTTGTTCATTATCATAGTGTTTGTTCATGCAGTGACAAGAGCTTGTTTATTCATTTCATTTTCATGCCTAAGTGTTTGTTGCACATTCACAGAGTTGCTTGGCATTGGTGTCAAAATGATGTTGTTGCTCATTACTCATCCTTCCCTATACAAAATGTTGCTTCTTGATTCGACTGTGAAGGATGTCATGGTGTTCATGATTCACAGTTACTTCTGAATCTTGTAGAAGGTGAAATGTGTTGGTGACAATTTTTTTTGTCTCTTGAAATATTTATCCTAAAGCATTAAGTTGGTTTCAACACTAAACCCTAAGAGACCTAAGGTATATAGAGACCGTCAATAAAATGTAAGTCTTTATGTTTTATTTGTTCATTGACCTGTTATAGGAGGTTAAAGTTCATTTAAGTAAAGACCTAAAGGGGTATCTCTCATTGTTTAACCAACCCCTTAACCGGTCTAGGAGGTTAATAACTTATAATGCATTATCCAAAGCAAGATCGAGGGCTAAGGTTTAATGTTAATAGTGGTAGCAATATGAAATCAAAGGCTTATATTTAAACTTTTGAACGGTTATTTCTAGGAGTTTAAGCTTTGACGGGAGTCTAACAGTCACCATATTCATTTTTATTTTGTAACTATTTTAAAATGAAAAGATCAATGTTTACTTTGATGGCGTCAATCTGAAGGAAAACGTTCGAGTTTGAAAGTATTTTTGAATTCCAACGATCAAGGGGTTTGTATTGGAGTTTGATATGAATTTGGTTAATTTTTGGATGTGTGGTTTTGATTGAAAAAATGAAAGGAAAGTATAATAGTAATTATTTCTTGTATTCAAGGTGATGCAACTTTTATGATTAGAGCATGATTCAATTGCTAGAGGGGTCAGTGAATTTTTCAGAATTGTTTTTTTCAGATTGTTGATAGATATGCTATGGTAGGTGTGGATAAGTTTTGACAGAGTTGTGGTTTGTATTGAAACAGAGTAAACCTCTGGTTTTTCCATTCATTTTCTTTTGAAGATTGTCAGTGAGGCATGGAGATTTGTGAGTGATGCATGTTGTTTGCTAGTGATGCATGATGTTTGCCAGTGAGACATGGTGATTTGCCAATGAGGCTTGTTATATTGCTAGTGAGGCTTGTTATTTTGCTAGTGAGGCTTGTTGTATTGCGAGTGAGGCATGCAATTTGTAATCAATAAGGTTCTAGCCAGTGAGGCTTAATGAAACATATTTTTAGAGTGGATTTTCACCTTTTTAGGGCTTTTCACTCATAAAACTTGTGTTATGTTTCCTCTTGGTGGTGTGTCATATTGTGCTTGATTGATCATCTTTGTTCAAGTGATTTGCATATCTTTGTGACTCCCTCAACATAAATATTGAAGTTTTTTCAATGGGTCTCTTTGAATAATCAATTGAGTTAAGTTTTGAAATTTGTTTTCTCATTTGACCATTGATTCAACTCCACCCCTTCTCAGTGGTCATATACTCCAACATTGTAGTCAAAAAGCGATCTTATTGCTCATTATGGATTAATTAATAAATATAATTTGTTTAAAATTTATTAGTACTATTTTTTACAAAGTAATATGCTTAATAGAAATTTATAAAAGTAAATCATTATTAGATATTATATAAATATACAATAAAATTTATGTGTTCATGTATTTCCTAAATAAAATGAAAAACTAGTATACATATCCTAAATACATTTATCTAAAAGATCTAAGAGATATTTATTGATTATTATTCTTAAATAGATATATTTAAGATATTTTTAGTTTGCAATTTTAACAAATTATATGTTTTTTATTTCTTAAAATATATATTTTTTCTAATTGTTTTTTTTTAATTGAAGAGTTATTTTTTTAATAATTTTATAAAAATTAAACAATTTTTTATTTATTTAATTCATATATTTAATTATAAAATCATTTTATTTATGAAAACCTTTAACCTTTTTTCTATTTTTTAAAACCTAAATGTATTTTCTTTTAAAAATAAATAAAATTATTATTTCATATATTTCTATTTATTATTAAGTATCAATCTTATATTTATTATTAAATATTTAATAATATATTTATTATTAAACATTAATACTTTGACATGTAAATAGACATAAAATTTAAATAAAAAAATAAAAGATTTTTTTAGTGTTATTATAATCATTTATTGCAAACTATTTCTTGATATAAAATAACTATAAGTAAATAAAGTAGCTTTAAATTGATATATTTTAATTATTTTTTATAAATATTTTTAAAATATCTATACTAATTCAATATCTTTAGAATTACTTCCTTCTTATAATTATTTATAAAAAATTTAAAAACTCATCTAGAAATTGATATTAATGTGAAAAGCTTAAAGACATTATAATAATTATTTATAAATATGGAGTCCTAACCAAGAAACATAGGCTCTTTTATTAATTTTATAAATGAGCGAAATTGTATTTGCATTTAGGTATGTTTATTTGTGGACGAGGGAAGAGAAGATATTTCAGGGTTTTGTTCTGCTCTGCTCTGTTAACCACATGAAGATGGAGATGATGCACAACTTTAAATGGATACGCCCCCTCTTTAAACAGCTAACTTCTCCTCATTCTACCAAACAATACCAAAACTCATCTCACCACACACGCAAACAGGAGAAATCCCCTCCTCACATCACGCACAATTTTAATGTTGTTCACTTCACTCAGTACATTAATGCCCTCTATAAATCGGGAAACACAAACAAGGCCTGGGACCTTTTACATTCAGCCATAACTGAACGCCTTCCTCTCAATGTCGTATTCTTCAATGCGCTTTTAGGTGGCCTTGGAAACTCTGGTGATCGCTGTAGAATCAACTCCCTTGCTGAAATGAAAGAGATGGAAATACATCCAATTGTTATCACTTATACCACCCTCATAAAGACTTTGTGTAAAGGGGATCATATTGAGGAAGCAGTTGGGATTTTGCACGGAATGAGGCACGTTCACTGTTTTCCTGATATTGTTACGTACAGCACCCTAATTGATGGCATCTGTAAAAGAGGTAGAGTAGATGAAGCTCTTGTTTTATTTGCTGAGATGATGCAATCTGGTATTTCTCCTAATATTATTGTGTGCAGTACCCTAATTAATGGTCTCTGCAAGGTGGGCAGGGAAGATGAAGCTCTAAGGTTAGTAGCTAGATTGAAACATAGTTATTGCTCTCCAGATATTGTTACATATACCACCCTGATTGATGGTCTTTGCAAAGTAGAAAGAGTAGATGAAGCTCTAGGATTAGTAGGTAAAATGCTGGAAGATGGCCATTTTCTTAACACCTACACTTATACTAGCCTGATAGATGGCTTTGGCAAGGCTGGAAAATAGACAAAGCTTACAATCTGTTTGTACAAATGATGGAGTTTGGTCCTTTTCCAAATGAAGTGACATATAGTGCAGTTATTGATGGACAGTGCAAAGATGGTAGGATGGACAGGGCTTTGGATTGTTTCCATGACATGTCCAAAAAGGGTTTACAGCCAAATGTAATTACTTATAGTTCTTTGATATGCGGCCTATGTGAATCACATGAGGTAGAAAAAGCTCAAAAGCTGTTCAAAGAGATGCTAGGGAAAGGCTGCTCCCCAAATGTTGTTACCTACAACATTCTAATTCGTCGTTTATGTCAGAGTAACAGGGGAAAGGAAGCATTTACACTTCTTTCTGAGATGGAAAACAGTGGACATCTCCCTAATGTCATTACATATAGTACTTTGATATGTGCATTTTGTAGAACTGGAGACATGAACATGGTAGGAAAGATGTTAGAGGAGATGGCAACAAGGGATTTGAAACCTAATGAAGTGACATACAACAGAGTCATTAATGGTCTGTGCAAGGCAGGAGATCTTTCTAGAGAACACTCACTCATGAATAAGATGTTAGATGAAGGCTTGACTCTTGATGTAGTCACTTATAGCTGTCTGATTGATGCCCATTGCAAAATTGGTGAAATAGATAAGGCCTTGAAGTATTTTGCAAACATGAAAGTGGTTGGTATTGCCCCAAATGTTGTAACCTATAATATATTGATTGACTTTTTTTGCAAAGAAAACAAACTTGATATGGCTTTCTCAATGCTGAAGGAGATGAGAACAAAGGATTTGGTTCCAAACGTTGTCACATACCATATATTATTCTGCACTTTTCGGAAAAGACAGGACCTTGAAAACACTCTTTTGTTGATGGATCAAATGAAGAAAGAAGGTTGTGCCCCATGTGATGCAATTGTCCGGATACTTAGTTGGCTGGTTGAAGTTGGTCAAATCAAAAAATTAAGGGATTTTGTAAATGATGAGTCTTTTATTATTTCTAAGACAGCATAGTTTTCATTCCTTGGTGAGTACTAGTCATATCAAAATCGAAATTGATATTTATGCATTCATTTCAGTGTTATGTATAAAGCCATTCTTTTGTGTAATGACAGGAAAGTTACTTTGATAGTTTGGATTGAAGCATTACTGGATGGTTCCTTTCTACTATTGAAGATTACTTTTTGTCAACACATTATTTTAGTAAGCAATTTCAGAATTAGACTTCAATTATCAACAATTTTAAACATTTATATAATTTTTTACATAATATGAAATATATTACGTTTATCATAACAAATGTTAACTTGAAAAGATAGTTGTAAGGGTGAAATGAGGCATCAACTCAGAAACCATATTGGAGCTAAATATGAGTTGTGGCAATCCAGAACATTAAAGTCTATGCTGACTTTGTAATAACAAGTCTGCAAAACTAAAATGATTTCTAATAAGAAATGTACTCTGCTGGGGTAGAGTTCAGTATCTACATGTCTATATTTAGGGAACCAAGTATAATATTTGTAGCTAACTGATCTAACAATATAAATCAGATCATGACCGAAAATTTTATATTTCCCGCCAAGGCTGGATTATCTTCGTGCTCTTATTCACTAGACTGTGATTGACAGATCTGAGTGATTTTGGTATTTTTATCTCATTCTTCTAAAATTGAAACCTACTAGATATTCATAATCCAAGTAGTCTAGTCTAGGGGATCATAATTTAGCAAAAAAAATTATCTCTTGTATTATGAAGGTTCTATTTTCTTATTATCTGAAATACACTAGTTAAATTAGGGATGTTAGAGCTATTACAATGCAAACTCTCTGAAAATGGTTTCTCAACTGGTAACTATTGAGCAGCTTTCTCATCAATATTTTGTGTGCCCTAGACTTTTTTATTCTTTTCATTGACAAATGAATCAGGGATTTAAGATAAACAATACAAAACCTTGTCTCACCACGCACACAAACAGGAGAAATCCCTTCCTCACATGATGCACAAATTTAATGTTTTGTATTTCACTCAGTACATTAATGCCCTCTGTAAATCAAGGCCTCGGACCTTTCGCATCCAGCCATAACTGACCCCCTTCCTCTCAATGCCGTATCCTTCACCACACTTTTAGGTGGCCTTGGAAACTCTGGTGATCTCTGTAGAATCAACTCCCTTCTTGTTGAAATGAAGGAGATGGAAATACATCTAGATGTTATCACTTATACCAACCTAATAAAGACTTTGTGTAAAGGGAATCATATTGAGGAAGCAGTTGGGATTTTGCACAGAATGAAGCAATCTAATTGTTTTCCTGATATTATTACATACATCACCCTAATTGATGGGATCTACATAAGATGTAGACTGGTAGAGTAGATGAAGCTCTTGTTTTATTTGCTGAGATGATACAATTTGGTATTTCTCCTAATATTATTGTGTGCAGTACCCTAATTAATGGTCTCTGCAAGGTGGGCAGGGAAGATGAAGCCCTAAGGTTAGTAGCTAGAATGAAACATGATTACTGCTCTCCAGATATTGTTACATATACCACCCTGATTGATGGTCTTTGCAAAGTAGAAAGAGTAGATGAAGCTCTAATATTAGTAAGCTAAAATGTTGCAAGACGACCATTTTCTTAACACCTACACATATACTTGCCTGATAGATGGCTTTTGCAAGGCTGGAAAAACGAACAAAGCCTACAATCTGTTTGTAAAAATGATAGAGTTTGGTCCTTTGCCTAATGAAGTGACATTTAATGCAGTTATTTATGGATTGTGCAAAGATGGCAGCATGGACAAAGCTTGGGCTTGTTTTCATAACATGTCCAAAAAGAGTTTACAGCTGAATGTAATTACTTATAGTTCTCTGATGCTAGTAAAAGGCTTCTCACCAGATGTTGTAAGCTACAGCATTCTGATTGCTGGTATATGTCAGAGTAACAAGGAAATGGAAACATTTACCCTTCTTTCTGAGATGGAAAATAGGGGACATCTTTCTGATGTAATTACATATAGTACTTTGATATGTGCATTTTGTAGAATAGGAGACATGAACATGGTAGGAAAGATGTTAGAAGAGACGACAACAATGGATTTGAAACCTGATGAAGTGACATACACCAGAGTCATTGATGGTCTGTGCAAGGTAGGAGATCTTTCTAGAGCACATTCACTCATGAATAAGATGCTAGATAAAGGCTTCACTCCTGATGTAGTCACTTATAGCTTGATGCCCAATTGCAAAATTGGTGAAATAGATAAGGCCTTGAAGCATTTTTTAAACATGAAAGTGGTTCACATTGTCCCAGATGTTGTAACCTATAATATATTGATTGCTTCTTTGTGCAAAGAAAGCAAACTTGACATGGCTTTCTCAATGCTGAATGAGATGAGAACAAAGGATTCAGTTCCAAATGTTGTAACATATGATATATTACTTCACACCTTCCGCCAAAGACACGACCTTGAAAAAACTTTTTTGGTGAAAAGAAGGTTGTGTTCCAAGTGATGGAACTGTCCGGATACTTGACTGGTTGGTTAAAGTTGGTCAAATGAAAAAATTAAGGGACTTTGTAAATGATGATTCTTTTGTTATTTCTAGAACAGCATAGTTATCATTCCTTAGTGAGTACTACCCATATCAAAATCGCTCTTGGAATTTTTATTTTTTTCCAGGTCTAGAAGTTGATATTTATGCATTCATTTCAGTGTTATGTATAGAACCATTCTTTTGTGTAATGGCAGGAAAGTTACTTTGATAGTTTGGATTGAAGCATAATTGGATGGTTCCTTTCTATTATTGAAGGTTACTTTTTGTCAAAGGAAATTTAAAAATTATACTTCAATTATCAATAATTTTAAACATTTATATAGTTTTCGACATAGTATGAAATGCTTTATGTTTAGCATGACAAATGTTAACTTGAAAAGATAGTTGTAAGGATGTCTGTCACATTCTGGTCACCATTTTCTGATATCATTAAATGAGGCATCTACAGGGTGCCCTAATAATCAACCCAGAAACCATAGTGGAGCTAAATTGTGAGTTGTGGCAATCTAGAACATTAAACTCTATGCTGACTTTGTAATAACAAGTCTGCAAAACAAAAATGATTTCTAATAAGAAATGTACTCCGGTGGGGTAAAGGTCAGTACCTACATGTCTATCTTTAGGGAACCAAATATAATATTTGTAGCTAACTGATCTAACAGTATAATCCAAATCATGACTGAAAATTTTATATTTCCTGCCAAGGCTGGATTATCTTTGTGCTCTTATTCACCTAGATTGTGATCGACAGATCTGAGTGATTTTGATATTTTTATATCATTCTTCTAAAACCCACTACATTTTCATAATCCAAGTAGTCTAGTCTAGGGGATCATAATTTAACAAACAATATTATCTCTTGTATTATGAAGATTCTATTTTCTTTTTGTCTGAAATACACTAGTTAAATTAGGGATGTTTAAGCTATTACAATGTGAACTTTCTGAATATGGCTGCACTTTTGTCTTAAAAGAATTCTATTTAATGCTTCTTGACTAGTAACTATTGAGCAGCTTTCTCATCAATATTTTGTGTGCCCTAGATTTTTTTATTCTTTTCACTGACAAATGAATCAGTGATTTAAGATAAACAATACAAAACCTTGTCTCACCACACACACAAACAGGAGAAATCCCCTCCTCACATGATGCACAAATTTAATGTTTTGCACTTCACTCAGTACATTAATGGCCTCTGTAAATCGGGAAACACAATCAAGGCCTGGGACCTTTCACATTCAGCCATAACTGACCCCCTTCCTCTCAATGTTGTGTCCTTCACCGCGCTTTTAGGTGGCCTTGGAAACTCTGGTGATCTCTGTAGAATCAACTCCCTTCTTGCTGAAATGAAGGAGATGGAAATACATCCAAATGTTATCACTTATACCACCCTAATAAAGACTTTGTGTAAAGGGAATCATATTGAGGAAGCAGTTGGGATTTTGCACAGAATGAGGCACGCTAATTGTTTTCCTGATATTGTTACATACAACACCCTAATTGATGGGATCTGCATAAGAGGTAGAGTAGATGAAGCTCTTGTTTTATTTGCTGAGATGATACAATTTGATATTTCTCCTAATATTATTGTGTGCAGTACCCTAATTAATGGTCTCTGCAAGGTGTGCAGGGAAGATGAAGCCCTAAGGTTAGTAGCTAGAATGAAACATGATTACTGCTCTCCAGATATTGTTACATATACCACCCTGGTTGATGGTCTTTGCAAAGTAGAAAGAGTAGATGAAGCTCTAATATTAGTAGCTAAAATGTTGTAAGACGACCATTTTCTTGACACCTACACATATACTTGCCTGATAGATGGCTTTTGCAAGGCTGGAAAAAGGAACAAAGCCTACAATCTGTTTGTAAAAATGATAGAGTTTGGTCCTTTGCCTAATGAAGTGACATTTAATGCAGTTATTTATGGACTGTGCAAAGATGGCAGCATGGACAAAGCTTGGGCTTGTTTTCATAACATGTCCAAAAAGGGTTTACAGCCAAATGTAATTACTTATAGTTCTCTGATGCTAGTAAAAGGCTTCTCACCAGATGTTGTAAGCTACAGCATTCTGATTGCTGGTATATGTCAGAGTAACAAGGAAATGGAAACATTTACCCTTCTTTCTGAGATGGAAAATAGGGGACATCTTCCTGATGTAATTACATATAGTACTTTGATATGCGCATTTTGTAGAATAGGAGACATGAACATGGTAGGAAAGATGTTAGAAGAGACGACAACAAGGGACTTGAAACCTGATGAAGTGACATACACCAGAGTCATTGATGGTCTGTGCAAGGCAGGAGATCTTTCTAGAGCACATTCACTCATGAATAAGATGCTAGATGAAGGCTTGACTCCTGATGTAGTCACTTATAGCTGTCTGATTGATGCCCAATTGCAAAATTGGTGAAATAGATAAGGCCTTGAAGCATTTTTTAAACATGAAAGTGGTTCGCATTGTCCCAGATGTTGTAACCTATAATATATTGATTGCTTCTTTGTGCAAAGAAAGCAAACTTGACATGGCTTTCTCAATGCTGAATGAGATGAGAACAAAGGATTCAGTTCCAAATGTTGTAACATATGATATATTACTTCACACCTTCCGCCAAAGACACGACCTTGAGAAAACTCTTTTGGTGAAAAGAAGGTTGTGTTCCAAGAAATGGAACTGTCCGGATACTTGACTGGTTGGTTGAAGCTGGTCAAATGAAAAAATTAAGGGACTTTGTAAATGATGATTCTTCTGTTATTTCTAGAACAGCATAGTTATCATTCCTTAGTGAGTACTACCCATATCAAAATCGCTCTTGGAAATATATTTTCCCGGGTCTAGAAGTTGATATTTATGTATTCATTTCAGTGTTATGTATAGAACCATTCTTTTGTGTAATGGCAGGAAAGTTACTTTGATAGTTTGAATTGAAGCATAATTGGATGGTTCCTTTCTATTATTGAAGGTTACTTTTTGTGAAAGGAAATTTCAAAATTATACTTCAATTATCAATAATTTTAAACATTTATATAGTTTTCGACATAGTATGAAATGTTTTATGTTTAGCATAACAAATGTTAACTTGAAAATATAGTTGTAAAGGTGTCTGTCACATTCTGGTCATCATTTTCTGATATCATGAAATGAGGCATCTACAGGGTGCCCTAATAATCAGCCCAGAGACCATAGTGGAGCTAAATTGTGAGTTGTGGCAATCTAGAACATTAAACTCTATGCTGACTTTGTAATAACAAGTCTGCAAAACAAAAATGATTTCTAATAAGAAATGTACTCCGGTGGGGTAAAGGTCAGTACCTACATGTCTATCTTTAGGGAACCAAATATAATATTTGTAGCTAACTGATCTAACAGTATAATCCAGATCATGACTGAGAACTTTATATTTCCTGCCAAGACTGGATTATCTTTTTGCTCTTATTCACCTAGATTGTGATTGACAGATCTGAGTGATTTTGATATTTTTGTATCATTCTTCTAAAACCCACTACATTTTCATGATCCAAGTAGTCTAGTCTAGGGCATCATAATTTAACAAACAATATTATCTCTTGTATTATGAAGATTCTATTTTCTTTTTGTCTGAAATACACTAGTTAAATTAGGGATGTTTAAGCTATTACAATGTGAACTTTCTGAATATGGCTGCACTTTTGTCTTAAAAGAATTCTATTTAATGCTTCTTGACTGGTAACTATTGAGCAGCTTTCTCATCAATATTTTGTGTGCCCTAGATTTTTTTATTCTTTTCATTGACAAATGAATCAGGGATTTAAGATAAACAATACAAAACCTTGTCTCACCACACACAAACAGGAGAAATTCCCTCCTCACATGATGCACAAATTTAATGTTTTGTACTTCACTCAGTACATTAATGGCCTCTGCAAATCGGGAAACACAATCAAGGCCTGGGACCTTTCACATTCAGCCATAACTGACCCCCTTCCTCTCAATGTCGTGTCCTTCACCGCGCTTTTAGGTGGCCTTGGAAACTCTGGTGATCTCTGTAGAATCAACTCCCTTCTTGCTGAAATGAAGGAGATGGAAATACATCCAGATGTTATCACTTGTACCACCCTAATAAAGACTTTGTGTAAAGGGAATCATATTGAGGAAGCAGTTGGGATTTTGCACAGAATGAGGCATGCTAATTGTTTTCCTGATATTGTTACATACAGCACCCTAATTGATGGGATCTGCATAAGAGGTAGAGTAGATGAAGCTCTTGTTTTATTTGCTGAGATGATACAATTTGGTATTTCTCCTAATATTATTGTGTGCAGTACCCTAATTAATGGTCTCTGCAAGGTGGGCAGGGAAGATGAAGCCCTAAGGTTAGTAGCTAGAATGAAACATGATTACTGCTCTCCAGATATTGTTACATATACCACCCTGGTTGATGGTATTTGCAAAGTAGAAAGAGTAGATGAAGCTCTAATATTAGTAGCTAAAATGTTGTAAGACGACCATTTTCTTAACACCTACACATATACTTGCCTGATAGATGGCTTTTGCAAGGCTGGAAAAAGGAACAAAGCCTACAATCTGTTTGTAAACATGATAGAGTTTGGTCCTTTGCCTAATGAAGTGACATTTAATGCAGTTATTTATGGACTGTGCAAAGATGGCAGCATGGACAAAGCTTGGGCTTGTTTTCATAACATGTCCAAAGAGGGTTTACAGCTAAATGTAATTACTTATAGTTCTCTGATGCTAGTAAAAGGCTTCTCACCAGATGTTGTAAGCTACAGCATTCTGATTGCTGGTATATGTCAGAGTAACAAGGAAATGGAAACATTTACCCTTCTTTCTGAGATGGAAAATAGGGGACATCTTCCTGATGTAATTACATATAGTACTTTGATATGCGCATTTTGTAGAATAGGAGACATGAACATGGTAGGAAAGATGTTAGAAGAGACGACAACAAGGGACTTGAAACCTGATGAAGTGACATACACCAGAGTCATTGATGGTCTGTGCAAGGCAGGAGATCTTTCTAGAGCACATTCACTCATGAATAAGATGCTAGATGAAGGCTTGACTCCTGATGTAGTCACTTATAGCTGTCTGATTGATGCCCAATTGCAAAATTGGTGAAATAGATAAGGCCTTGAAGCATTTTTTAAACATGAAAGTGGTTCGCATTGTCCCAGATGTTGTAACCTATAATATATTGATTGCTTCTTTGTGCAAAGAAAGCAAACTTGACATGGCTTTCTCAATGCTGAATGAGATGAGAACAAAGGATTCAGTTCCAAATGTTGTAACATATGATATATTACTTCACACCTTCCGCCAAAGACACGACCTTGAAAAAACTCTTTTGGTGAAAAGAAGGTTGTGTTCCAAGTGATGGAACTGTCCGGATACTTGACTGGTTGGTTGAAGCTGGTCAAATGAAAAAATTAAGGGACTTTGTAAATGATGATTCTTTTGTTATTTCTAGAACAGCATAGTTATCATTCCTTAGTGAGTACTACCCATATCAAAATCGCTCTTGGAAATATATTTTCCCGGGTCTAGAAGTTGATATTTATGTATTCATTTCAGTGTTATGTATAGAACCATTCTTTTGTGTAATGGCAGGAAAGTTAATTTGATAGTTTGGATTGAAGCATAATTGGATGGTTCCTTTCTATTATTGAAGGTTACTTTTTGTGAAAGGAAATTTCAAAATTATACTTCAATTATCAATAATTTTAAACATTTATATAGTTTTCGACATAGTATGAAATGTTTTATGTTTAGCATAACAAATGTTAACTTGAAAATATAGTTGTAAAGGTGTCTGTCACATTCTGGTCATCATTTTCTGATATCATGAAATGAGGCATCTACAGGGTGCCCTAATAATCAGCCCAGAGACCATAGTGGAGCTAAATTGTGAGTTGTGGCAATCTAGAACATTAAACTCTATGCTGACTTTGTAATAACAAGTCTGCAAAACAAAAATGATTTCTAATAAGAAATGTACTCCGGTGGGGTAAAGGTCAGTACCTACATGTCTATCTTTAGGGAACCAAATATAATATTTGTAGCTAACTGATCTAACAGTATAATCCAGATCATGACTGAGAACTTTATATTTCCTGCCAAGACTGGATTATCTTTTTGCTCTTATTCACCTAGATTGTGATTGACAGATCTGAGTGATTTTGATATTTTTATATCATTCTTCTAAAACCCACTACATTTTCATGATCCAAGTAGTCTAGTCTAGGGCATCATAATTTAACAAACAATATTATCTCTTGTATTATGAAGATTCTATTTTCTTTTTGTCTGAAATACACTAGTTAAATTAGGGATGTTTAAGCTATTACAATGTGAAGTTTCTGAATATGGCTGCACTTTTGTCTTAAACGAATTCTATTTAATGCTTCTTGACTGGTAACTATTGAGCAGCTTTCTCATCAATATTTTGTGTGCCCTAGATTTTTATTCTTTTCATTGACAAATGAATCAGGAATTTCTGTAAATGCCATTCCATTCTTCATCCTAAGATGAAACAGACGTTTGGTCAATTGCTCTGCATTTTCCGTCTCTAAACTTGGTAGTATCAATGTCTTCTACAGCTAAAAAATCTTAATATTGAAAGAGAAAGATAAATGCCTAGACTCTAGAGAATCATTCACATCTAAAGTTTATTCAACCGTTCATACTTATTTTTCTGATTCTTCCCGAATATTTTCAGGCTTACATGTAGATGATTCGATAAAATTTGACTTTAGTGTAAGTGGCCAAAGAAAGAAAGTTCATTTGGAGAAAAACCTTAAAACTCTATTCCATAAAAGTGCCAAAACAATTATTTGATGCCAATTGATATAGGGAAAAACCATGAAACATCATTCCATAAAAGTTCTATTACGATTGTCAAAATGATTATCGCGGCTTTATAGTTAGGTGAAAGCCCACTTGTGTGTGATTGTTGGCCAGTAAATTAGAGCTTGTGGTATTGAAAGCCCACTTGTGTGTGATTGTTGGCCAATAAATTAGAGCATGTGGTAGGCTAATAAACCATGGCTTGCCTAGTCTAGTGAAAGCCCACTTGTATGCAATTGTTGGCAAATAAATTAGAGATTGTGGTAGGTTGCTAAACTATGGGATGCCAGTGAGACATTCTTGCTTATATCAAAGAGCAAGAGGAAATATACAACACGATCGAGAAATTGAGATCATGAGATTTATTTTTTGGCCAATAAAGGATCTTGTAGGTCACTTACAATGGAGATGAAAGATTGGGGTAGGCTAATAAAGAATTAGTTTCCAAAGAGACATTCTTGCTTATATCAAAGAGTAAGAGGAAGTACACAATGTTGGTTTGAATAAGATATTTTACCTACCTACCCACTAGTAGGTCATATTCACATGTTAAGTTTACTTAAGTCCTAGGGAATCTTTACAGAAGACTTAGGTGTCTTGTGATCTTATCTTATCTTGACATTTAATTCTAGTGTTCTAGGTAATTTAAACTTGTCTAATCCTATCTCTCAACCTTGTCTTTATAAGCAAGGAATCTCATATGCATTTCATAAATTCAATCAATCAATCTTGCATCCATAGTCAAGCAAGTTATTCTTGTCATTTCTCTTTTGTGGAAGATATTTTGGTTTGGCAGTTGATCATGGAAGCTTGAGTCTTTGAGTGACTCTAACAGACAATGTTGTCAAGAAATTGAGATCAAAGTCTCATCCTTTAGCCAAGAAAGGATCTTCTAGGTCACTTATAGGGCCATCATGAAGTATTCTAGTAGGGGTTGCCACTTATCAATCTTTTGTGACACTATCTTAGAATAATACATGAGCCCTTTTCTTGCAAAAGAACCAAGGATTTGGGCTCATTAGAAATGAAATTTGGGAATGAAGTGAGAAATAATGTTGATGAGCACATTGCATATTGTATTTACACCAATGGTCTTCCTTTCAGCCTTGTAAAATTGTGATATTGGGAGGAAATGGAGAGAGGATAAATGAGACACCTGCAAAATTTATCTCCTTATTCAAGGAACCAAGGTTTGTAGATATTTCATTATAACCTACTAAGGATTCATGGGCCAACACAAGGGAATCCATCATTTATGTGGATGGAAAGATTGTAAAAGTATGCCCCCAATTAATGCCATTGTAGTGTGCCCTAAAGAGGCAATGTTTTAGGGGTTCTATGTGTGAGGGGTAAGTGAAGGATGCCAACTCTATTGCCAACATTTTCATAGGGTACATTGAGGCAAAGGGGCCACAAAATGTTGTCCAATAGGAAACAATTTTCAAAATTGCAAAGTTGTAGGGTGGTTGTTCGAGGGGAGATATGGACATGTTTTGAACAACATGCATCATTTACTTGATCAACTTGATGATAGACAAGCTTGCAAATAGATTGAGTGGATGAAACAACTCTACCGTAAGGTTGATGAAATTCATATATTTGTAACTAACCATCATATGTTACAATACACTTTCACATCTTTCTCAAAATTGGATTCATCAAAGGTAGTTTTATGAAATTTTAGTATTTGATTGATTTATTTATTTATGATGTAGAAGCATCTTTGTTAATAAGACTATTGCATCGCCAAATATAGTGACCAATAGTTCATGATTTCATTAGTTGAATGAACTTGGAACTACTAGCATTTTTTCTCTATCAATTTCTTGATTAAAGAGTACAAAATTATTTCTTGTAATAATTTGTTGTAGTCACTCAAAGTCATCTACCATCATATTCCATCACTTGATGTTATTAATTGGTTATAACAAATCTACCATCAAGAGAGTTAGTCAAATCAAATGAAAATGTTCAGTAACAACCATATAGTTGAATTTGTGTTATTTTTCTGAAAAGGGATATGGCGGCAAAGGGAGAAAACAAGATGTTTTGAAGTGGGGTTTCGCTAAAGAAGAATAAAAAAATAAAGCAAGAGAACCAATTCAATTTGTGTTTGTTTGCAATTGATTTCATTTCAAATGACATTTGGGGGAAATCAAATATATATTTTCTAGTGGGTGCAAATATTTTAATCATCATGAGATAAGTAGCTATAACTCATTGTTTTAGTTGAAGTCTACAATATTAAGGCTCGTCTTTAATTGATGTAGGGGCATTGTAGATGGACCACAAGTAGCCTCATTTTCTACCACAATTTTTAATCTTGAATTTTTGTACATGTTTTAGCAACCATTCGACCAACTGCTAATCACATTAAACCTAGTTAGAATGAATATAAGATTAAATGAGTTTCAATTCTACCTAGGCCAATCCTTTCAATAAATGCATTCATTTTGGTGCTTAGATAAGGATTTGGGTGCTATTTTGGAACCCATATACATTAGGGGAAGAATCTAGAGCTCTCACTTGGAAAGATTTTATGTTCGGGAAGAGTTTTTGAGAAGAGAGTGTCATGAGAAAAGAGAGGGTGAAGAAATAACCATCACTCTAGAAACATTTGAGTTTTTTTTCCTTTTAGTAGCAACAGACAAGTGTGGAAGAAGAAAGGAGAGAATTACATGTAGGAGTGGGAAGGGAAAGGTACTAGAGAGAGAACAATAAGGGAAGATGCATAAAATAATGAAAAAAGACAAGGATGAGATCATGAGAGGTCATGTAGGAAAAGAAAGAAGAATTTATCTCAACAAGATAAGCTTCAAATCCAAAATAATGGGGTTTATCTTTATGCTACAATAATCAATGAAAAGGAAATGTGAGGAGAGAGAAGTTTGTATACACAATAATAGAAGGGGGGGTACTTCCTCCATAGAAAAATATGGAAAGAGTAGAATGCACAAGATTGGAAGAAGTGGCCACATTTCCAAGAGTTTGATTCTTTATTCATAAGTGAGGAGGACATGAAGTGGAGGAAACATCCAATAGGAGAATTTGGATGACAAGAGAGGCATGAAAAGGTGAATAGCCCAACATAGGCCATGAGTAGGGAAGAATGCAACAAGTACTTAGGGGTGTTTTGACAAAAGACGAGATATCTTCACTTGGATTTTGTGCGGGCATATAAAGAGTGCAACAAAAGCTTCAAAGTAGGTAGGGATTTGAGATTTTTGGTCTTGAAAGGTGTAGCACTTGATGAAAATGAAGCTACATAAAAGAGAGATTGGTTGTCAATGAGAGCTTCATGATCAAAGAAAGGGAGAGACATTCTATATGAATAAAAGTACTCATATGCTATTGCGAGGGAGGTAAGATTTAATATCTTCTATTTTGTAATATAGTAGTTACATATAAATGCTTGCAAGTCATATTTTGAGTTGCATCTATGAATGAATGGTTATTTTGTTTATCTCTCAAAGTAAAGGTTGGGAGTCATTGTTAATTCCTAATTCAGGGTTCCATTCCCTCTTATTCTAATACTTGTTCAATCTTGTTCAATTTTGGTTTGGGGAAGTATGTGTGTGTTCATTTTTCGCTTGCAATAATAGGGTTGAGCATTTAGTCTTTGTTGAGTGACTTGTAACAATTAAAGAAGGAAGGCATCAAGTGTAGGTAACTTGCAACAACTATAGTTTGAGGTGTTTTGAAAATAAGCCACACCTAAACCGATAATGGATTGGCCACAAAGGGGCTAGTAGCACAATGGTAGAGCACTCTAGCAACAAATGGAAGGTCCTAGGTTCGATTGCTAGCTGGTCACTAAATTTCTCAACTACAACTTGAGGATTGAATTTAAAAAGAATGATGATAATAAGGTATGCCTCATCTATGTTAAATATAAAATTTCAAAGATTATTGCAAGTGACTTTGAAATTGATAAAATGTTTATGCTTGATACCATCAACAATAATCAAGCCTTGGTGATAAAATAATAATCTTTCTACATTATGACATCACCAATTTGGTCACTTGAGCATTGGCTATTTGCTTATTCTTAGTAAGATTGGCATGGTGAAGTCCTCATTTCACTTGAAAAGATGAGTGTTATTTGTTCTAGTTGTCTTTCTAGAAAACAACATTGAGGACCCTTCAATCCTAGTGAGCATCAAGAAAGGAAACAATTGAATTTGATGCATAGATGTGTGTGGACCTATGGAACACAGTCTCAATGATTGTAGGTGTTGAAAAACTATGTCTCAACCTTGCAATTACATAAGGTTTACTATTCATAAGTAAGTGTGTGTGCATGCATGCGCGGCGGAAAGCGGGGGGGTATATCCCCCTACTAGGGGTCTGAGGGGATCATCCCACCATCGGGGGGTCTAGGGGTTGCATGCCTTGGCGGGGGCTCGGGGCCAAAGCCCCCGAAAGTTAAATTTTATGTATATTTTATTATTGTAAATCTAGACCATTCATTTTGCATAATTTATCAACAAGGAATCTTGTGTTAGGCACGAAATTATCATGGAGAATGTATAAGAGGCCAGATCTAAAATGGTGCTCCATAATGCAACATAAATACTTCGATAATAATAACCCCCAAAGGGTCTTTACAATCGAAAATCCTCCAAATGGTTCAGTCATGTGGAATTTTATCATTTTGTGTCATGAGGTCATCCTTCCTTATTTGACATGGGAGGTTAATGATGGAGAACAAGTCCAGTTTTGGAAGGACTTGTGGAATGGCCTGGCACCACTAAATTCTTTAGTTGATTTACAACCATTGGTTCATGGTCTTTCGGTGGTTTGGGATGCCAAATTAAAAGATTATGTAGATGTAGTTGACCCTTACACAGGTAGAGTTTTGTGGAAGGTCCTCTCTGGATCAATTTTTTTGTACATCAACAAGTAACCTTTAAGCAAGAACTAAATAAAAGGGAGGTTTTCTTCTTAGGGAAAGAGATAGGTTAGTTTAGGCACCTACAAAAGATGATAATTATTCAGTAAGGGAATGTTACAAATTAGTGATTGCAAATTCAAATCAGTCCCAAACCCACATAGTGTTTTTTTTTGTTGGAATTCAATGGCTCTTCCGAAGGTAGGAATTTTTACTTGGCTTGCACTTAAGAAACGCATACTGACCAGTGACAAGTTGTAGAAATTCGGTATTGTAGATTCTTTTAATTGTGTTTTATGTCAAGAAACCTCTGAAACTGTGGATCATCTCTTTGTTCAATGCACAATAGCTCAGGAATGTTGGAACTTTATAAAGTCAAAAATGAATATTCATTTTCCATTGCCTAACTCTTTATGGGAGCTTTTTTCTAGTTGGCCTATTTTATATATTCAACTTCCTATTATGCTTGTATTTGGAAGGTAATTCCATCAATAGTTGTATGGTGTATATGGTGGGAGCGGAATAGAAGGATTTTTCGGAAGCAAGTTTAACCTTTGCAATAAATCCATTCCAAGATGGAAAAACAGATTTCAGAGGTAGTAAACTCATATGTTAGAAATAATAAAAATGCTTCATCCTTATTTATTTTCTGGGATAATTGGATTATTAGCAATTGGGAGCAAATTTCTAAGCCTATGGTGGGATTTCATCATAACCAAGGTATTCTTAAAAAAGATAGATCTAAGGTGAGATGGACACCCCCATCCCCGGGCTTTGCTAAACTTAATTTTGATGGGGCATCTAAAGGTAATCCGGGATTGCCATGTGTGGCGGTATGTATCTGTGATTCTAATGGCTTCTTGTTACTGGCTCAAGCAATCAAATTGGATAGAGATACAAATAATATTGCAGAGGCTAAAGCTCTGTTACATGGTTTGCATTTGGTAAAAGAGTCGAGTATAAGTAATGTGCATATTGAAAGTGATTCTCTGATTATTATAAATGTTTGCAAATAAAAAACAAGTCATAATTGGAAAATTTGTTGTATTCTAAGCAAAGTGTGGAATTTGTTAGATTCTTTTCAGGAGGTACACATCACGCATATATATCATGAAGCGAATAAAATTGCAGACATGCTTGCAAATTTAGGTTGTGAGGGCAAAGAATTCAAGCATACAGACTTAAATGAATTATTAAAGGGGGATGCTTTATTGAAATAATTGCTTAAATCTGAATGCATTTAAGGCCACTATCTTAAGCATATCTTCTTAGGATGATAGGGGTCAATTTCAGTCTCTTTTTAAGCTTGTTGTGGAGTATTAAACATATGATGTCCTAGTGAGTGTTGTTTCAGGCAAGCACATTGTTCATTGAAGAGCGTTCACTCATTTTATCATCATTTTTTGGTCATAATTGTTTTGTTTGGTATTAGCGAGTGGATTGCCTTCATAAGCAAGATAGCTGGCTTGGGTTTTGTGCGAAAAGTTCTGTATTTGTTCAAGGTGCAGTGCAGTGCAGGTGGCGATAGACAGCATAAGCTTCCCTCAAGTGGGCTTTGTGGCTTCGGAAGGTGGTGACAACCTATTAAGAATGTTTTAGATGACGCTTAAACCCTGGAATTTCCGCTTCAATCTGCAAATACAAGGCTGGGAGAAGCCTTTTGAAGGTCCTCTGTCAGATGCAGACCTGGCGTTAATCTTCTCAATGGAGTGCCCAAGAGTTGCTGAAAGTATTCGCACTGTTTTAGGCATGGAAATTGTGAACCCTGTGTCTCGTCGAGTCATCGTTCCATCTCAAAGGGAATGTTGTTGAAGGAGTTAATCCAAATGCAAAGATGGCTAAGAACAAAGGCACAATAGTAAATGTCTACTCGGGGAAAAAGAGAGAAAGGGTGTTGGAAATCTGTGACTCAGAGGAAATCCAAGGTGAAAATGATCCAGTCGAGATGGACGAATAGCTGCTGCAATGGGTTTTAGAATTCAATTTGGTTAAGTTTATAATCTTAAGTATACAGTTATGGGGTTATTTGATGCAGTTTGATGTTGTAATTCAAGGTTAAGGGTTTTATATCTAGATAGTTACAGTGGGTAATAAGGGGTTTGATTATACTGTTAAAGCATATGTTCAGTCAATAGTTGTCATTTTCTCATACTAGATAGAAGATAGTAGTTTTCAAGTATACTATTACATGAAAACTCTTCATGGGCATTGCCAATTTTTCAGATGGCAAGAGATTATATTAATATATATAGGCTACATGCCTCTTATCTTAAAAAAAATAAAAAATCTAGACCATTCATCATTAGGTCTTAGATTTGACAGTAGATATTTTGTTGGCTTGACTTGTCATAGAAGGCAATCCTATTTTATAAGGGTGTTGTATTACGACTATTTATTGTGATGTATTGTAAGAGCCTAATGGTGGTCATGTTGTCTCTAGATCTCTAGTTGGTGATACTCCTATAAGAAGCTTGCTCTACAAGTATTTTGTAATCTTTATGATTTCCAAATAATATATTGGGTGGCTTTTGGACTATGGGTTTTTTCTCCCGAAAGGGTTTTACCCACGTAAATCATTTTGTTGTGGTATACATGATATTTATGTTTATTTATGTTTAAGTTTCTATAACTGATGTAAAGATCTATAAAGTTTTGCATTATCCTCCTCTTAAGATTAGTGTAGGAAGTTGTTCTGCTACCTTAGCATCCTTACAAGTGATATCAAAGTTTGATCACCTTTAGTTTCAGTTGTGGGCTGTTGGGTTTTTTGAACTAATCCATATTTGAGTGGAAGCTTGTGCAGAAGATACTTTGTGATCTTGTTGTAGGAATTTTTCAGATGGCAAGTTCATCAAGGTGAATAGAGATGGATAAAAATTTTGGAAATAATTTTGAAATACGAAAGCTGAAGATGGAGGATATGTTGATAGATTGAGATATGTGGGATGTTGTTGATGAGAATGTTTCAAGGCCTACAGATCCTACTTTGGTTGCTCAATGTGATATTATGGACCGTAAAGCCAAGGGACTACTTAGATTATGCTTGGTAGACTGTTTTATTTAATGTCCATGAAGAGACCTCTGCACAAAAACTATGTAAGAAATTTGGTGAGATGTATCAAGCCAAATCTTTAGTGAACAAGATTTTTTTGAGGAAGAAATTGTATTCCTCGAGAATGGAAGAGGGTCGACGAATTATAGACCACCCGAGAGCATTCAATTACTAGTATTTCTTAAGAAAGGACTCACAAATAGCATTTTGTGTCCTCATCCCCCTAACCTCATTAAATACATAATATTTAATAATTTATAAGAAAAGTCAAACATATTGGAAATTCGATACATAGCTATATTTGACTTTAATTACAAGAACATATGTAACTAATGTGTTTTTCAACAATACAATTTCAAAATAATGAATTAACTTATTATCATTTTAAAATATAATTTGTTGAGATATGACCACAAATGAAACAATACCACACAAGTTCTTCATCCAAATTAATTACAATATTTTTTAGAAAAAACTCACATTTAGTAATAAAATTTTGTTATTTTATTCATCAAAAAAGGACTCACAAATAGTACTTTGTGTCTTCATCCCCCTCACCTATCTAATTACATAATATTTCATAATTTGTCTAAAAATTCAAGCTTGTTGAAAATTTGATACATACTTATATTTGATTTTAATTACAAAAAAATATGTAATTAATGTTTGGTTAAAAAAAAAAACATTAAATACTATTATTTTAAAATATGACTTATCATTAAATGCTATTATTTTAAATATAACTTATTGAAATACACATGTTTAGCAACTTGTGTTCTTCTAACTAGTTGCAATATTTTTTTAGAAATAAACTCACATGCAATACTAAAATTTGTTACTTGTATTCATTAGAAAAAGGACTCACAAATAGTAGTTTGTGTCCTCATCAAGTCAAACTTGGTAGAAATTAGATAAAAAGTTATAGTTGCCTTTAATTAGAAGAACACGCGTAGTTAGCGTTCTTTTTAGTGTAATTTTTTTTAAAATAATGCATCAATTGTTATCTTTTTAAATATGATTTATTTAATTGTGACCCAAAAATAAAATAATACCACACGAGTTTGGCAACTTGTGTTTTTCTTCAACTCTAGTTACATAATATTTTTGAGAGCATCCATGCTCTATATCAAAACACAAGCTTACTAAAGTTGAATAAATATTTATATTTCACTATGATGAGAACAACATAGATGATTGATGTGGCTTTTTTAAACAATAATTGAATTGAATTTTGACATAGTAATAAAGAATTTTGTAATAAATATTTCAAATTTTTAAAATTAAATTTAAAAGGGTTAAATAGAAAAACTAAAATTTATTGTAATATAATTTATAAGAAACTTAATTCAAATTTAAATAGATAATAATTATAACAAACTCAATTTGATTGTACAATATTATATATTGAAAAGTAGTAAAATCTTGTTATTTTTACTCATTGAAAAAGGACTCCTAAATAGTAGTTTTGTGTTAATCTCCTTCACCTCACTAGCTTCATAATATTTCATAATTTTTAATAAAAGTGAAGCTTGTTGAAAATGAAATAAATATTTATATTTGACTTTTAATTACAAGAACATATGTAACTAATGTTCTTTTCAACAATAAAATTTTAATGGCTCGAAGTCGCAAGGCTTGGTGTGAGTTGTTGGGTGCGTTACGGGGGTCTCTCTTCTTTGGGGGGTGGGGCTCCCACTGTTCCTCCTGATTTATTGTAGGTTCTAGGCCAGGGCGTGCTTACGGATGGGTGTGGCATTTTGGATGGGATTTCAGTCTGTGAGGAGCTACATCCTCCCTCTCCTCCTGTTGCTTCTGATGGCATTCAAAAATCCTTCTTTGGTGCGGCTCGGGCCCAAGTCTCAGCTAGGGTTCGTCCTTTTCCCTGTGCTCAGGCCTCCCCTGTTGTGGTATGTGGGTCTAAGGTTGTTGAGAATGAGGACTTCTATGTGCGTATGGGTGTGGTCTGTAGGTTTAATGGCTTGTGGCCCTCCTTTCCTGATCTCCATGAATGGGTCTCCATTTCCTAGAAGCCTTTTGCTTTGGGACCAATTGATCTCTATCCCAGTGCTAGAGGTTTTTTCTTTGCAACATTTTCTTCCTCAAAGGATCGTGACAAAGTGTTGGACAGGGTGTGGATGTGGGGTGTTCATTTGTTGTTCATTCGGCCTTGGTATCGCTCTTTCAATCCTCTTACGGAGCCTCTGAATATTAGACCTATTTGGGTTCGACTGCCGAATCTCCCACTCCAGTTTTGGGAGGATTCTTGCTTTGAAGCTATTGGTAACATTGTTGGTAGCTTTTTGAAGTTGGATTCTACGACTCAAGATCTTGGGCATACTACGGTGGCTCAGTTTTTAATCGATTTGGACATCTCCAAACCTCTCCATGGTGATGTGGTTTTGATGGTGGAGGAAAAACCTTGGAAGCAGCTTCTAGACTATGAGGGGCTCCCTTTTTGGTGCAGGCGTTGCTTCTCTATTGGTCACCTGGCCTCTGGCTACCCTCTTGATCGTCGCAAGGGTGTTGCTACTTGGTGGAAGAATGCTCTCTCAGACCATCTCACGGTTGTCTCTCCCTCTCCAAATGATTCCTCTGAGGAGGGCAACCCTTCCTTGTCTACCCCCTTGATGTTGGAGCCTATCCTGGCTCCTCTATCGGCCAACCCTTCTGCGAAACCTTCTGTTGTTGATGTGTCATCGGTCCCTACTCATTTCTCATTGATTGACATTGATGGTCCTTTGATCGTTCATGTCTCCTCTTCTTCACTGCCAGCTCCCTCGTTGCATGATGGCTCCTCATCCAGGGTGGCTATTGTGGATCCGCTCCCCTCGCCTCACTCGATGGATTTTGATTATAAGCCTTCGTGGTCAGTTGTGCTGCGGAAGAAGAAGGGACTCCCCAAATCCGTTGTCTCTATGCGGCCTTGGGTTCAGGGAGTCATATTTGTCCCCTCTTTTGGGGTTGTCTAATATTTGTTTGTTGTTCTACACCTGTTGGTCAACTGTCTCTGTTTGTTTTTCCTTTGGCCCTCTGGGCTCTCTGTATAAAGAGTACAACACCCTGTAAATGTTGCTTATCTTATCAAAAACAATAAAATTTTAAAATAATATATTAATTTTTATTATATTTAAATATTTAATTATTTTCAAATAAAATAATAATACACAAGTTTAACAACTTCTATTTTTTCTTTCACATTGATTATACAATATTTTTCATAGAATTCATACTTTGCACCAAAATACAAGCTTATAGAAAGTTGAATAATACTTATATTTAACTTTTATCTGAAACAACATATATGATTGATGTTGACTTTTTCAATAATGGATTGAATTTTTATTTTAACATATTCATAAACATTTTTATCAAAAATTATTTCAAAAATTTGAAATTAATGTAAAGTGGTGAAGAAGGAAAATTAATTAAAAATTCTTACAATATATTTGATAAAAAATAATAATTCATCTTTATATAAGTAATAACTATAACAAATCTAGTTGATCTTGCAACATTTTCTATAGAAAAATCAAAGAAAATAATCAAATTTGTTTCCTTGTACTCATTAAAAAGAGGACTCACAAATAGTATTTATGTCCTTATCCCATCCACCTAGTTAACTACATAATATTTCATAATTTGTAAGAAAATTCAAACTTATTGAAAATTGGATAAATATTTATATTTTAATTTTATTACAAGAACATGCCTAATTGATGCTATTATTATTTTAGAATATATTTTTTTAACTATGAAAAAATATAACAAAAACCACACAAGTTTAGCAACTTTCTCTTCTTCCACAATGATTATATAATATTTTGTAATCATGTATAAGTTGCACAAAAACACAAGTTTATTGAAAATTAAATATATATTTATATTTAACTCCAATAAAAAATGTTAGTGTGAAAAGTATCTTTATGCATCTAGTTAGCATTTATCCAGTTCGTATATCTAGCAGTCCTATTCACACTAGCTTAAGTTCATATAGTGGTTTAGTTGTCTCACCTCATAAGACACTTGACACATGCCTTCACACTTGTCCCAAGTGTTCTATATATGTCACATCACTTGGAAGGTTAGTCAATATTTTTGTTTCACCTTCTTACCTCCTTGTCCTATATAAACAGGGAGTGATCATTGTATTCTTACATTCCATGATTGTTATTTGGCTTTTTCATTGTGCTTGATTCATTTTTTGGTAGTTTGAATATTACATTCATTATTTGCTACTCCAACATGGTATTAGAACATTGAATTGTAAGTTCCTTCTCATTTTTGATGAATCAAGCTTCCATCCCTATCAATGAAGCATCGTGGAGCCAAATAGACATCACCATTACATCCAGAAAGCTTGAAAAATGAAGAAATAATTTTTTGACCATGTACAAAAAAGTTGTAAAAAATCAAAAAATATAGCAAGGGTCAATTTACCCTTGCCCATTTGCTTCTTGGATCGATATTCATGTTTGTAGGAGAAAATTTGGCCTATTTGAAAAGGTTTTTTGGTATTTTTTTAAGATTTTTAATTGACTTGAGCAAAGCCTTTTTGATCATTTTGACCTAGTTTGAGATCAACTTAAGTGTTGGGTATACGACCCAGTTCACTTGTTGGGTATTACTCTATTTGGTTCGTAAAGGTAATATGTTTCATATGATATTGAAGGTGATTCAGAGCAGTGGTTCATGTGCCAATTTGAAGCTTTCACCACCAACCATCACTCGTAGTTCCACGACCTTTGATGCACCATGCCTTAGACCTGCACCAGTCATGACCACCCATAAAGCATGCAGGGAAGATCTAAGAAGTTTCTTCTTGGGAGGCATCATCTTGAGGAAGACTCCTTGATTTCCTTCTCATCTTTTATAACAATTTGAGAATAGTAACTTGATTTCCTCCTCTTCCTATTTAGAGTATTATGCTTTGTCAAGGAGGTACCTAAGCATGCAATAGTTGTCACTGCCTCTCTTGATCTTGCTTTCCTATATATCTGAACATGTTCTTCAAGCATATTCCTATAATTTTGTTCTGATATGTAGTTCATGTTACCAATATCATTTTCATCATTAATATTTGTATCTCTTTCTTTTTAAAGTCATCTTAGGTGGGGAATTTGATGGCCTCTCATCCCTAGTTCCATTTGCATGTTAAATCATCATATCTTTGCTTCCAATAAATCATCTAGCACGCTACCTATGCAACCTTTGAAAGGAGGTCTTATTTTTAGTGTTATCACTTTGATAACCTTCATTTCTGGCACCATCATGTCACCTTTGCACATTCTGATTTTTCCATGCCACTGTCTTCATCCAACAGCCTCCCACAAATAAGTGACTTGGAGAAAGAAGACCTAGTTAAACAGCTTCCACTTGTGATTCATGCATGGTCAACAACTCCCACACGGCATCACATTGCATTTACTTGGTCGAGGTGCCTCTCAATGGCTTCAACATCCCCCTTTGGCTCGATTTGGCATTTATTCTTTGCAAAATATGATATTAAATGCTAAGCAATATTTGTCGAGTGTATGTAAAATGAATTTTTTTTGGGCAAATACATGTAAAAGGGGACTTATTTTCATTTTTGTGTAACTTGCAAATGGGGAGTCCATTTCTTGATTGTAAATATTTGTTGAAAAGCTTTTTTCAAGTCGGAAAAAGTGACATCAACATAATTTTAAAATTGTATCTTTTTAGTCTATTATTTTGACCTCCAAACGAGTAGTACATAGTTTTGTGTAGTTTTTGATGGGGCATAATTTTCACCTCGTTTGTCAAAAATTGACAAACTTTTTTTAAAACTCATCAAAAAATTTGGAAGGATTCTAGATATGTAGTGAAAATTAAGTTTTGGAAATCCCTTTTTTCATATTTGTAAAAAACTCTACGAGTTATAAATGGACTATTTGTCTTCCAAAATTGACACAAACTTGTAAATCTTGTCTTGCATATTTTTGGGAGGGTCTAGACATTCAGATATAATACAACTTTGGGGGTTTGATAAGCAAAAATTTAAGTGTTTTGTTGTGTGTGCATCATGGATCCTAAAATCAACTTGTTAACTCCACATAATTTCCACACATGGAAAGTCAAAGTACAACAATTACTTCAATCTAAGGGATTTTGGCAAATGGTTACTAGGTAACAAATGCAATTTACTAGGGAATTTTAATAGTTTACTTATCGAAACAAGTTAGATGAAGCAATGGGAATAATAAGTCTTCTTTTTTTTGATAATTTACAATTTCATATTTCTAGTTGTACAACTCCTAAAAAAATGTGGGACAAATTTGATGATTTCTTTGCTAAAGTTGATGAGTTCAAGATTATGCTGTTAGATGTCGAATTAACAACATTGTCTCTTGACGCCTTCTCTTTTATTGAATATGTCTTGGTCCAATTTAATTCTTTGCTTTCTAGACTTAAAGGTTGTGGTAAAAAAAGAAAAAGAAAAAGAGTGTCTTTTTTACTTTATCAAAGTTAAGAGGTCCTTATTGTAAGGAAAGCTTAGGTGCGGAACAAACTCTCCTAACGCCAAAACCTCAGGGAAGAATGTAGATATGACTTTAAATTTTGCAATAAAAGTTCAATAAGATACACCTGAAAAGAATTAACAGAAAAGAGAAATGAACACATACACAATTGGACACCAGAATTACGTGGGAAAACCCTTATGGGAGAAAAACCCACCACACCACTTGAGAAAAGCCTCTTTGTATTACAGTAAGGAAAATTACATACAAAGATCAAACTTAACTTTTTGATGTCAATTTACAGCAGCAACATTCACTGATCAATCTTGTACAAAACAGTAATCTTACAATGCTCTCAGAAGCATCTTATGAATCCACTCAGATCAATCTGTGTTCAGTCGAGCAACACTTTTGTTATCTCATAATTCTCTCATCATCAACGATTGCAGAGTGTAATCCATTCTACTCACGGCCTGTTCATTTTCCACAACAGAATAGTCGCAACTATTCAACTTCCAACGGTTCACATTTCGCTTCTCTCATTGGCTCAGAACACACCACATAGGAAAGATGTTTGGTCAAAAAGTTTAACTGAATCACATGTTGGTGAGATACCAGACCGTGTCTCCCCGATGCCAAAATGCTCGAAAACATAGCTATCGGCAAGAAAAAAGGTATCAGAAACACCCTAAGAAGTCAGATCGATAACAAAACAAGTTTCCCTGATATCACAAGAAAACCAACTATCCATCGGCAAGAGATCATACCAAATGAAAAACCATCGGCCAAACCAACTCTATCGGAAAGACTTCTCACTGATGTCCATTGCAGAACTATCGGCAAGACCATCGTTGTCCTTAGGACTTCACACCGATGTCCATCACTATCAGTAAGAGCTCATACCGAACACAAATTGTCGATGAGAGAAACGCTATCGCCAAGAGTTCATACCGAATGCACCAGCCGGTCGACGAGAGAAACATCCATCGGCAAGAGTTCTCACCGAAGGTATATCTGTCAGAGAGACCACATCCATCGGCATCTTGCTCAAAATGTTAACTTCATAACCACCGCATACAAGTTATGAATTTACCGATCCCCACGACAAGCTGATACCACTATCGCCTAGTCAGAGAAAACACAAACTTCGTAACTCCCACTACTGGTTAGAAAGTTCCCAAATGCTGCGATAACAAAGGAAGTTGGTCAATCAGGAAATTACGAAACTTCCAAACTCTATGACAAGGTTACAAACTTAGGAACTCCAACGATCAGCCGACAATGAAGACTTGAACAGAAATACAATCCAGCAAGTTGAGGCACAATTTCCAACAATCTCCCACTTGTCGAAAACTTACTGGCTTCCTTCAAACTCGAAGTTAATGAAGGTCATGGGCTCCAAGGCCCATCGAACTGGCACACCACCTGTACTTGTCTGTGCTCACTGGTTTCGTTAATGCATCTGCAACATTTTCCAAAGTATCCACTTTTTCTAAAGAGACCTTTCCATCTTCCACCATATCTCGTACAAAATGATATTGCACATCAATATGTTTCATCCTAGCATGGAAAGTAGGATTTTTCAACAAACAAATAACACTCTGACTGTCACAGTAAATTGTAATTTTCCTTGCATCAAACCCAATGTTAGAACACAAATGTTTTAACCAGATTGTTTCTTTATAGGCATGTGTTGCTGCCATGTATTCTGTCTCCATAGTGGACAAAGTGACTACAGCCTACCGCTTACTCATCCAACTAACTGCACCACCATTCATCATGAAAATATATCCACTAGTGGATCTTCTGTTGTCAACGTCCCCTACCCAATCAGAATCCACAACCTTGAATGTTGATTCCTTTGTGATTCAACCATTTGCCATGGTAACACAAAGCATATTCTGAAGTGCCCTTCAGATATCTAAAAACTCTTTTCATAGCATCCCAATGTGTCCTAGGATTTTTCATAAAACAACTAAGTACTCCCACTGCTTGGGCAATGTTTGGCCTTGTACATACCATTGCATACATTAAACTGCCAACTACACTAGCATAAGGCACTCTAGTCATGTCCTCCATCTCAGTAGGATATTTTGGATAGTCTTCAATAGATAGCTTTGTTCCCTGCAAAATTGGAACAACTAGCTTCTTGCACTCAGTCGTACAAAATCTCTCCAGAATAGTATTAATATACTTACTCTGACTAAGCCAAATTTTTCTACTCTTCTTGTCCCTGGTTATTTCGATTCCCAGAATATACCTGGTTGCACCAAGATCTTTCATTTCAAACTTTGCAGACAACTGAGATTTTAGATTAGAAATCATTAACTTACTATTGCCTATGAACAACGTATCATCAACATAGAGAGCAATAATAGGAACACGATCATTTTCAGCTTTGTAGTACACATAATGATCAGATTTTGATCTTTCAAATCCCAATGAAAAAACAAACATGTCAAACTTCTGGTACTGGTCACATTCTAGGAGATTGTTTTAATCCATACAGAGATTTTTTTAACTTGCAAACCAGATTTTCTTTACCTTTTTCCACAAAGTACTCAGGCTGGGACATATAAATCTCTTCTTCAAGGTCACCATGAAGAAATGTTGTCTTCACATCCATCTGTTCAACCTCTAAGTCATACGCTACTACAAGTGACAAAAGAAATCTGATAGACGCAGCTTAGCTACAGGAGAAAAATTTTCTCCATAATCAATTCCCTCTACCTGGAATACCCTTTCAACCAACCTCGCCTTATACTTCTCCACTGCCATCCAGACCTATTTTCTTTTTAAATACCCATTTGCAGCCAACAGCTTTTTGCCTTCAGGCAAGGGCACCAAACTCCAAGTATCATTCTTTTCTAATGATGCCATTTCTTCATTCATGGCTTCCAACCAAGAGTTTGAATTAGACATTCTAAATGCCTCTTTCATCCCCAGGCTCATCAGCGCTAGAAATTAAAGCATAGGCACAAGTAGAATCTAACAAAGAAAACCCATACATATCAGGTTGCTTTCTTTCACGTGTTGACCTCCTCACAGGCTGAGGCTGAGGTTGTTCTTCTTCTTCAGAACTCTCAAAACTACTTGAGCTCTCCTCAGTTTCAGGTACAATTTGAATTTTCAATTCCTCTTTATCTAGTGTCGAGGAATTTCAACTACATCCTTTTTATTTTCTAATTTTGTCTCTGACTGCAGATCCAAAGTAGAAGGCTTCAGCTCACGAAAAATAACACTTCTGATGTATAGAACCTTCTCTGTATCAGGATTCCAAAGCTTGTATCCTTTTATGCCAGCACTATAACCAATAAAAATATATTTAACATCCTTGTTTTCCAATTTAGACCTTTTTTCATTCGGCACATATGAATATGCTTCACAGCCAAAGACATGAATATTTCTTAGAGAGGGCTTCTTTCTAGACCATGCTTCGAAAGGTGTTTTCTCAACAAGAGCGGAATTAGGAGAACGGTTTATTAAGTAACATGTTGTTGCAACTGCCTCAACCCAGAACTTCTCCTCCAAGCCAGCACTACTTAGCATACTTCATGCTCTTTCCATTACTGTCTTGTTGAACCTTTCAGCAACTCCATTTTGTTGCGGAGTGTAGGGTGTAGTTTTATGTCTTTTAATCCCATGATCTTTACAGTACTTTTTGAACTCATCAAAACAAAACTCACCACCATTGTCAGTCCTTAAACATTTTATTTTTCTTCCAGTCTGATTTTCCACAAGGTTTTTGAATTCCTTAAAATGGCTGAACACTTTTGATTTACTTTTCAAAAAATAAACAAATGCCCTTCTTGAATAATCATCAATGAACGATACATAATATCTTGATTTAGACAAAGAAGGAACATTTACTAGACCAAAAACATTAGAATGTATATAATCAAGTAAACCAGAAGATTTGTGAGCACTAGAGTAGAATGAAACACGGTGTTGTTTACCATATATACAATGTTCACAAAACTCGAATTCGAGGTTACAATCATCAAGCACTTCAACCAAGTTTTTATTTTTCAAGGTTTTTAAACCTTTTTCTCCAATGTGGCCTAGCCTATGATGCTAGAGCATAGTATTTTCTGCTGGAAGTTTAACTTCCATAGAGTTTGCACTATCAGGAACTTTTTCCTCCTTTTCTCCATGAGTAGCCTTCTATGACTTTGCAGAGACACTATTACATTGCACAACAAATGCATCCAGCTTATACAAGGTACCAATACAAGCACCCCTAGCTAGCACCATTGAACCTCTAGTCATTTTGCAGCCATTTCCAAAGAACGTGACTTTCACTCCAACACCGTTCAACTTACTAATAGAAAGTAAATTTCGAGCCAGACCTAGTATATGCATTACATCATTGATTCCCTTCACTCTTCCATCAGGGAACTGAATTCTAACTCTTCCACGGCCAACTATTTCCAAAGATGAATCGCTTTCCAAATACACCCTTCCACCATCGTATTTTTCATACTTAGTGAACCAGTCTCTATGAGATGTCATGTGGAAAGATACTCCAGAATCAATCAGCTAGACATCATCTAATGCCTGAGTAGCCAAGGCTGCAATGAAACCATCTGCATCACTCTGAGAAGAATCATTATTGGAAGAATTCTTCTTCTTCTTCTTCTCCTCTTTGCAATCCTTTTGGACATGACTAGGTTGCCCACAATTCCAACACTTCACCTTGGACTTCTTGCCAGGATACTTTGATCTTCCTTCTGATTTCAATTTGGACTTCTTATCCTTCTTCTTGCCTTTTTCTTTCGATCTACCTCTAACAGCAAGAGCCTCCTTCGCCATCTCAAAATATTTTCTTCTCATCTCTTTTGATAACAAAGAAGCAACATCTTCCATCTTAAAAGTGGATTTCGTACTCCCAATAGCCATCACCAAGTGATCCCAAGAATCTGGCAAAGAACATAACAATAGCATACAAGGATCTTCTTCATCTATCTTCACACCCATAGATGCTAACTAAGCAATCAACATGTTGAAAGCATTCAAATGATCAGCAATAGACGCTCCTTCCTGCATTTTCAAAGAGTACAACTTCTTCCTCAAGAACAACTTATTCACCATGGACTTGCCCTGATAAATAGTTGTCAATCTTTTCCACAAAGAAGATGATGTCTTTTCTTCATGAACATTTAGAAGAACAAAGTCTGCTAAACAAAGCCTTATCATCCCCTTTGATTTTCGATCTGCAAGGTCCCAATCCTCTTGCTTCATGCTTGTAGGTTTCGTTCCAGACATAGTAAGCCAAAGATCATGGTCAACTAACAGATCTTCCATTTTAAGTTTCCACAACTCAAAATTGTTGCCATTAAATTTCTCAATTTCAATCTTTCCTGACATGCTTGCCATCTTAATATGTAATTCTAATTACCAGACTTCTACAAGACTCCCACTGAACAGAATTGACACAAAAAATCCAACGTACCCACAAGGATAACACAACTAGCCATGCTCTAATACCACTTGTAAGGAAAGCTTAGGTGCGGAAAAAACTCTCCTAATGCCAAAACCTTAGGGAAGAATGCAGATAGGACTTTAAATTTTGCAATTACAGTTCAATAAGATACACTTGAAAAGAATTAACAGAAAAGAGAAATGAACACATACACAATTGGACACCATAATTATGTGGGAAAACCCTTACGGGAGAAAAACCCACCACACCAAGAAAAGCCTCTTTGTATTACAGTAAGGAAAATTACATACAAAGATCAGACTTAACTTTCTGATGTCAATTTACAGCAGCAACATTCACTGATCAATCTTGCACAAAATATTAATCTTACAATGCTCTCAGAAGCATCCTATGAATCCACTCAGATCAATCTGTGTTCAATTGAGCAACACTTTCATTATCTCACACTTCTCTCATCATCAACCATTGTAGAGTGTAATCCATTCTACTCATGGCCTGTTCATTTTCCACAACAAAATAGTCACAACTATTAAACTTCCAACGGTTCACATTCCGCTTCTCTCATTGGCTCAGAAAACACCACGTAGGACAGATGTTCGGTCAAAAAATTTAACTGAATCACATGTCGGTGAGACACCAGACTGTGTCTCCTCAATGCCAAAATTCCTGAACACATAGCTATCGGCAAGACCAAAGGTATCAAAAACACCCTAAGAAGTCAAACCGATAACAAAACAAGTTTCCCCAATATCACAAGAAAACCAACTGTCCATCGGCAAGAGATCATATTGAATGCAAAACCATCAGCCAGACCAACTCTATCGGTAAGACTTCTCACTGATGTCCATTGCATAACTATCGGCAAGACCATCACTGTCGTGAGGACTTCACACCGATGTCCACCACAAGTAGCTCTATCGGCAAGACCATCGCTATCGACAAGAGCTCATACCGAACACAAATTGTCGGCGAGAGAAATGCTATAGCCAAGAGTTCATACCGAATGCACCAGCCTGTCATCGAGAGAAACATCCATCGGAAAGAGTTCTCACCAAAGGTATATCTATCGGTGAGACCACATCCATCAGCATGTTGCTCAAAATGTTAACTTCATAACCACCACATACAAGTTATGAATTTACCGATCCCCGCAACAAGCCGATACCACTATCACCCAGTCAGAGAAAACACAAACTTCGTAACTCCCACTGATGGTTAGAAAGTTCCCAAATGCTGGGATAATGAAGAAAGTCAGTCAATTGGGAAATTATGAAACTTCCAAACTCTGCGACAAGGTTAGAAACTTAGGAACTCCAGCAATCGGCCGACAATGAACACTTGAACAGAGATACAAGCCAACAAGTTGAGGCACAATTTCCAACACTTATCAAATATTTTCTTTTTCCTTTTACTCTACAATGGGTGCTCTTGGAACAACACATGTAATTTCTTCTTTTGAAATTTTTTGTGATAGATTCAAAAGAGAAAAAACTAAATTAATCTCTATGGATGATATCACCTGTTCAAAAATTCATGCACTATTTGTCCAGTAATCTAAGGGAAAAGAAAAGAAGCATTCTAATTAAACTAACACTCAATCAACTTCAAGAAATGAGAAATCATCTAAACAAAAGAATGTAGTTGAAACACAAGTCACATTCTCTACATAATCAGGAAAGAAGACTTACAATTCTAAAAATAAACTTCATTATACTTTTTGTGGATTACAAAATCGTGATAGTAAAGGTTGTCATTAGAGGATTGAAGATTTGGAAGAGGTCATGCAAAGACACAACATTGATTTTCCCAAACCTACTAAGGGACATGCCCTCACAATCAGAGGTTTGGATTCATCAAGGGACAATTGGATAGTTGACTCAGGAGCCTCACATCACATGAGTCACTCATAAGATCTTCTAGCATCTATTTCTGATAACACTACTTCTCAAATTTCAATAGAAAACTCTTCATAGATTCCAACTATGGGGTCAGGTATATTATAGTTGATAGAAGGAAGCATTAAGGATGTACTCTTGATGTTCTTGAGATTCCAGATAATCTCCTTTTAGTTTACCAGATTTGTCTTACAAGTGATGGAAAGGTAGTTGATTTTTCACCACATGATGTAGTTATTTGATAACTACACCATCTAGAGAGGATTTTTGCTTTAGGTAAAGAATATCATGGGTATCAATTGTACAAGTTTCATGGTTTTGAGTCGCCTTGTGGAGCATCACATATTTCTCATGCTAACTCTTAGAGAAGTCTTTGGCATGAGAGGTGTGGACACCTCAATTACAAGTATCTTTAGTAGTTGAGTACTAAGAATATGGTACTTAGACTCCCTAAGGTGTCTTGCATAAAGGGTATTTATCGAGGTTGTGTACTTGTAAAACATCAATAAAATCCCATTCCAAAGGATAAGGATCATTGTGCTACTACCTTACTTGAGTTGGTTCATAGTGACCTCATTTCACTTCCAACTCCATTTTTAGGAGCCAAGTATGTACTCACTTTCATTGATGATTACTGTTGTCGCACTTGGGTGTACTTTCTTAAGTACAAAAGTGATGTCTTCAACACTTTTAGAACCTTCAAAGTGTTTGTGAAGAATTATTCAAGTTCTTCTATTCAATAGAAACACACAGATAATGGGGGGAGTATGTGAACCAAGACTTTATAGAGTATTATGTTGAGCATGGTATTCAAAATCAATATTCAATCTTCCCTACACTCCTTAGAAGAATGGAGTTGTTGACAGAAAGAATGGTTCATTAAAGGAGATAGAAAATTGTATTCTTTAGTCTAGGTCTATGGCCCCGTCATTTTGTCTAAAGCTATCTATTGTGTCAACTACATTCAGAACCACACTTTAGGGACCACAAGGTAGTTTATAATTTTACTCTAGAGGAGGCTTGGTCCAAAATCAAGCTTGATATTTCCTTCTTCAAGATATTTGGTAGTGAAGCTTGGGAATTCATAATAGATGGTCAACTTAAGACAATGGAAAAGAAGAGTAAACAATACATCCTTGTTAGCTATTGTGAGGATGTGAAAGCTTATAATTTATTTTCTCCTATCACTAGGGATGTCTAATTTTGTAGAGATGTTTTATTTGATGAGTCTTTCACACAAAAATATCCTCCATCATCATCTTCCTCCTCACTACCTACTCTACCTTATTCATCTCATGATGATACTATATAGTACTTGAGGATACCTCATATGATGGCTCTGATCCACCACCACTACCACCTCCTACCACTCACTTTTTCCCAAGTGGGCTAGAGGTGTTGTTGAGGAGGATAGTTATTTAGCTAGTGATCCTACATCCTTTAGATACATTTCATTCACAAAATTCCAATACTATTCTTTTGATTCATGTTATATCTCCAAATCCATAGAGTTTTTTAGAGGCTTCCAATATTCCAAATTGGGATAATGTTATGGTAGAGGATTATTCTTTGTTGATGAATATCAGTACATGGGATTTAGTTACTCTTTCTAGAAGGGAATAAAGATGGTTTGGTGCAAGTGAGTGTACCACATCAAATTTGCAGATGATAGTTTTATTGAAATATATAAGGCACATCTTGTAGATAAGGGTTTTTCCCAAGTTGAGGGTATTGAATACTTTGACACATTTTCCCCTATAGCCAAGATGGATTTAGTTTTCCTTGTTCTTCCACTACAAAAAATCCCTGTGATTTACTCCATTTTTTGCTTCCACCCACTGTTTTAATGTATTTTTTGCCAATTTTTTGAAAACATCGGTGCTATTTATCAAGATGGTGCTATTTTTGGCATCTATTTGCGCCGATTAGGACAAGTTGGCGCTAATTTTGGCTCTACTTAATGCTGATATTAGTGCCACCTTTAGCACTGATATTGGCTTTGAGTGTGGTGCCATCGTTAGCACTGCATTTGGCGCTAAGTTTAGCTTTGATTTTAGCGCCACTTTTAGCTCCGACTTTAGCTTTGAGTTTAACTTCGAGTTTTAGACACCCCTAAGTCAAAGAGACTTATTTATATGTCTCATCGACGATGTAAAATAGTGAAATTTCAACAAGATATGGGAATATCGAGGAGAGAATCACTTACGTCACATCAACAAGGTATATCTAGAAGTGTTCGACAAAACACAACTCTTGGATATAACGAAGTAATGTCAATGATACATTGAGATATCGGTAAGACAAATAAGATTGTCTCATTGACACTCTTCAAGTAATGATCAAAAGCATACACCGCTATACCACTGGGAAGGTGAGCAACATATGCGGTAGAGTGGTATACACCTCAATCCCATAGCAAGAAGCCTTGAGCAAGGAAATAGTGCGGTAAACAGCAGAAGGGAAGGGCAAAACCCCACCATACCATAGCGGGTATATTAAGAGACAGCGGTTGTACGGTAATCGTGGCATCATTACAATTTACAACACTAAATGTAGCAAAACATGTCAATCACAATCCATTTGAATAAATCATTTAAGGAATCAAGAATATAGCCAACCAAAATACACTAAAACTCTAATCAACATACTCTAAAAATTTCATTGAAATCTTATTTCCAGGCATAGCCCACTAGAATGGAGTTTTCATTTTAATAAACATACAATAAAAAATTTGTTGAAACCTTATTTTTAGGCGTAGCTTGCCAAAATGGAGAAGTGTTTAGTAAAAAATGATAGAGAATAGTAAGGAGGCATAGGATTCATTGTTGTTTATCTCATTCCTGCTCTGATCAACAAGGGTTACAATGTATGTGCTACTGTTTGTAATCTAGGTATTTAATTGACATATGTTTGCATAATCTCAAATTCCTTTTGATGCTTTTGAAGTATCAATGTGTCCTATATAGGGTTTAGAATGACTTCTTTTAATTTAGAAAAATAAATCAAATGCTTTTGAAGTATCAATGTGTCCTATATAGGGTTTAGAATAATTTTTTTTAATTTAAAAAAATAAATAAATGATGTATTTTCTTGTGATTAGATAATGTGGACATCTCCTAAATCTTCCCTAGCACACTTTCCTCTTTCGCACTATGTTCATTACTCCAGCTGCTAGGGTTTTGCATTTGACATCTTTAATATCTTCATGATAGTGGCTTTTAAATAGATCTCAATCTTTGCTTTAATCTTTATCATGTAACCCTTGAGTTCCATAATCCACCTTCAATCTCTTCTAAGAACATTGTCTTAAGCTAGACTACATAGTATACATATAAAGCAAGTCCTTCATACCTGCCATTATTCCAAACCACCACTCACCACCTTGCTTAAAATGTTGCCTCCATAAGCACAATAGCATGTTTTAAAATCATGGTTGTCAGTGATTGACCATTAAGGTCACTACTTTCATCAAGATACAATGAGATTTTTGTCTTCAAAATTAAAGCATTGTGCAAGATAACATTGTGAATTGTTTTTTGTGTACAATTTGATTTTCTTGCACATTTACTAAGCTTTGCTAACTTCCTTTAAGACTAGATATTGCACCATCAGTTGCAATCTCAAACAACTCACTCACTGTCACTTGAAGATTCATTTCATGAACATCCTTGTATAAAATCAAACTATGCCCTATAGACTGCCTACTTACTAATATAGGGGACTCATTGTTTCATGGTATTTTGAGTTTTATTTAGAAGGGGTTAATATGTGGCATTTTTATGTACAAGAAGAATAGATTGTGATGCAACGTTCGAGTATGGATGGTTTAGGAAAAATTGGATTGCTATCAGTGTCATAACCAGGTTGGATTGTACCTTGAGCTGGTGTGAAACACTTCCGGGTTTTTTCGCTTCGAAGCAGAACTTGTGTGTAGGAATTTCCAAATATCCGACAAAGGAAGTTCCTACATTCTAAAGATAAAATCATAGATCTTCTTATCTAGTTTCTGATCCAACCTTATATCTTTAATATCTGATAGAAAAAATTTGTACATTCTAAAGATAAAATCATAAATCTGCTTACCCAGCTTCTGATCTAATTTGAGGTCTTGAATATCGAACAGAGAAAGTTCCTATATTCTAAAGATAAAATCATAAATTTTATTGGTCCAATTGGAGATCCAATTTCAAGTCGTGAAGCTCTGATAGAGAAATTTCCTACATTCTAAAGATAAAATCATAAATCTGTTTGGTCCAATTTGAGGTCCAATTGTAAGGAATTTTCTTTTTAATTATATTTTCTAGCATTTTTCTTGATACAAATTGTTTCTTTAGATATATGGTATTTCTTTTTTTCTAATTTTTTCAACCCTCATTTTAGGGAAGAGCTCCAAAGATGGTTCCTTTAGATGGAGACTACACTTTTATGCTATAGGTTCCATCTAGAAACACCAGAAGCTCAAGTACTGTCATACTCGGGTACAACAAAGTTTGAGGTTACCTTGTTCTCCTTGATACAAAATGTTGTCCTTCAATCCCTCTTAAGCAACATTCACTATTATGGAATTCATCATTGTACCTTTCATGCATTCAATTTAATTTGTTATGTGGAAACATGTTGTCTATGTATTTGCAAGTGATGACTATTATGTAAGCTTTTAATCTACATGACTGCCCCTCATGTTCAATTCTTATGACTGTTATGATGCTTGAGGCTGCTTACTTTTAACCAAACTGTTAATGAAAACTATCTTGGAATCCTTGATGATTAGTTTTGTCATAATCATGGCTATGTTGATAGTGGAATGTTCTTATTAATCAGGATAAATCTTTACCAATAAGGAGATTACCCCTTACCAACATACTCCACTATCCTTGCAAAGATTGATCTTTAATGCTTCATGGATGGTTTACTTGTGATTATCCTTCTCAAATGAAACAATAGGGTAGCAGGTTGGGCTCAGCCCTTGTGGGAGCCACATTTCACCCTACATGTTGTAACCAGATAAAAAAAAAACCTAATTTTATCTATACCTGCACAAGGAGGAAAACATGTTAGATAAAACCAAGCATATGATAGATATGTTTGATAACTTTCTTGTTTTCCTGGACATCTATGGTATGCAAGTTATTTGAATGCACATGATGATAAAATTATATGTTTATAGATGTATGCACATATTCTGATTGGTTATCCTTCATTGCTCTAACAACACTCTTCTTCCTCAAATGCAAGGAACCTAGGAGCAGCAAGGAAGACATCAACTAGAGGCTTAGACAAGCGGGAAGACTGAAGATGATGTAGAACAAAGTAATCGAGATCCGTCATTGTCCCCTTTCTCTTTATGTGCATTTTTCTCTTTTGTATCTATAAATGTATAGTTTTTTGATTATATGCATTCAAATATTCAGTTCCATGACTTGTGTGAAACAACATACATTTACATTATCAATAAAAACTACATTTTTTAAAGGATTGTACAATCTTTCCTATATTATATGCATTTGCATAAGTGCAATCTAGTAATGTAATCTTCTGATTTTGTTTATGCACATGAATGTAATGTAGCAGAAATAAAAATGTACCTTACTCTTCATTTGAAAATCACAAAAGCTCTACCTGATTCAGCTATTAACTTTTGCATCTTCACAAATATATATTGATACAAAATGAATGGAAGAAGCATCCAAGTAATCCTAATTTTTTCTGCCAACAATTCATATGAAAGATTGAACAATTTAAGGATATTGCAATAGGTAATTTGTATCGACACAAATAATATTACTAAAGCATTTCAAAGTTTAGGCCATAAGAATCATCCTTTTTTAAACATGGATTGTGTTGTAGCCAAAATTCCATCCTAATTATTTTTGCATACTTCCATTTTCACTCATCTCTTACATCCATCATATGCATAGAATTCCCATCATAATAACTTAAATTTAATAAAATCCCTCACATGAGCTTCCAAATAAAACCCTTGATCACAGCTCAAAGTGTATTCCTCCTTTGAAATACTCCTATGATTTCTCATAGCATATCGCCAAGTCAACACCATGTTGATGAGAGTCCCTCCAAAGTCTCCCTGACATTAGCACAAAGCACATATCAGAAATGTAGATGAGACACCCCTATGTTGTAGAGACTTATTTATATATCTCATCGACGATGTAAAATAGTGAATGTCAACAAGATATGAGCATATCTTTGTGAACGTAGAGTTAATCAAGGTTTTGGTAAGGAATTACAATCCGAAGATGAGAGCAATTCATTTGCCTAATGGGTCATAGTTCATGGTCATAAAGCCAAATTATATTTCCATGATTTTTCGGCTAGATACTTCCCTGAAAACAAAATTACGAATCAAAGACTTGTTGGAGGAATACCACACCATGGACACAAGTTACAAGAGATGGAAATTGCCTCTACATAGGGTTAAAGGTGCGGTAACCAAACTATGAGGTTCTCTAGTGAAGATAAGCCCCCTTTCTCTGTGGCTTTGTTTGAAGAATACTTTCAATACACTTATTACTCAGCTGGTCAAGTACTGGGAATTGATGTTCCTAAGAACATGACAATTGCTCACGGGAACTTGATGATGATTAACGGACTGTGGTGCATCCAACAATAAACTCTATTTAAGTTTCTATGTTATGTTAATTATGATTTAGTTAAGAAACGATTTAACTTTTGTGAATGGACTTGAATCTTGTTGCTTCCCATACAAATAGGGAAACCAACGTCCAATTTTGATCATCATATCATCATCATTTCAATCCATTAGAATAGATACTAGACCATCTCATCCACTTATTCATATCAAAAGAACTCATGTTATGTATGTTTATATTTTGAGCAATATAATGCAGCAGATACATTATAACTCGTAATCCATTTTCAGTGTTCAATTGTTGTGTCAATTTTCATGCTTATTTATTGCTTTGTTGTCTCCAAAGTGGTCTTTTCAAGTTGTTTAAATCTGCAAGATTTATTAGGACACATTTGGTGTTACTATGTGGATGCTTTGATTGCTTTCTAGTTAGGTGTGAATTAAAGTCCTTTCAAATAATTTACTTTAATTGGTTCGTATTAAGGATTAAATTCCCCTTAGATATTGGCACCCTCTTATGGCCTAAAAACCTACATTTTTGAGACCCAACAGATTGCAAATAACTCTAAAAATTTAGACGTCTATGAAATAGTGTATATATTCTATGAAATAGTGTATATATTCTATGAAATAGTGTATATATTCTCGTACTTGTATATTCTATGAAACATTCCTTATTTTCTATGAAATAGTGTATATATTCTTGTACTTGTAAATATTCTTTTACTGTTATGTCTATTAAAAAAAATAGAGTTTGAATAAAAAATGCTTCACCCTTTTTTGTAAGTGAGTATGTGAATTATTGTTTAAGGAAAAATCTTACAGTGTTTACATTTTCAATTTACTAGTTTCAAATCTTCATTTTTTATGTATATAAAATTGTATGTGCTCTTTATCTCTAATGACATAAAACAGTAATGTCATCAGAATCAGCGTTTTCAATTTCAGCACCATCATTGTCCACACTTTTCATATCATGTTCACTTTTAAGTACAATCATCAAAATTTTATTTTTATTTCTTGTCCCAATTGATCTTGATTCGTTTCAACACAACACAGTAAGTTGCATGTTAAATTTCAAGCATTTTCTTTGCATTTTTTTGTATATATTATTTTCTCAGTGCATCATTATGTAACAACAATTTCACTTCTGAGATATACAGTAAAAATAAATGAAAGCACATGTTTGCTTTGTCAAGGGAAATGTATGGTGAATACCCTATGTCTTTCAGATAAGTGTGCAAGAAAAATAAGGCATAACTAATTGAATCTGATTTTCTACTGTACAATTATTTTTTTATGTGCTTTTTACTTTTTGCATGTGGATTACCCTCAAAAAGAGACTACTTATCTTTTCTTAAATGAAGCCTTTACATTTGTTGTCTACGAAAGGAATTTACTGCTTGACAACATGTTCGTGAACTTCATACAAATTAAGATTGGTGTAAAAGGCCATCCCCGCAAATGTTGTTTAGTCTAGAATTATAATGGAAAATAAAAAACCTTGCTAGGAGAATAAAATAGGTTTTCAATTGTCCAAGTACAACATAATATTACTAAAGCATTTCAAATTTTAGGCCATAAGAATCATCCTTTTTTAAACATGGATTGCAAATAATTCTAAAAATTTAGAAGTCTTGGTCATTAACATTATTGTCTGCTACAATGTCATCCAGTGTATCATTGTCAATGTTCATATGTTCTTTCAAGTATTTAATATATCATCATCCTCATCTTGACCTGCATTATCTTGATCATCATTGAAATTTGACTGTAGACCATCTATATTGTTACCAGATGTATTTGGATCATCATTTTCTATACCATTCATATTGTTGTCTTCCATAACATCATCTAACTCTGGATTGTTGTCTTCTTGTGCCCAAACATAACCATCTTCAACATCAACATGGATGTCAATTCCTTCGATGTTCTAAATCCCTCTCTCATTTTGTTGGCCATCATTGTTTTGCTCAATATCCACTAATGCATTGTCAAATACATGCCTTAATCTTGGATCATAATGTATGAAAAATATCCATTTTGGGTCCAAAATATCTTCATAGAAAAATACCTGTACATGAATGGCATACATATATTAGATGTATGTTATAACAATTTTATTGATTAATAAACACATGTATATATTCGCAATAAGCTATGAATTAATAGATTAATGATCACTACCGCTTCTTGTTTGAGTTAAATAAATACCTGCTCACAATGAAATAAGGCTCCTTATCCTCTGGTAGGAACGACGAGGAATCTATAGAAAAAAATCCACTATGAGTATCATGTCTTCATGTCCTCTCAAATGCTTCATACCATCTACGCTTAAAAATACAACATTTAAAAGAGCGGTAATCCAACTCAATAATTTCTTGTATTTTCCTAACATACTGTAGATTCCCTTCAATTATATTCTTATCTTTTGAGCTTGATCGACTGGATTGCTTGAAGTCAATCATGATGCCACAATTGAAGGATCATCTCTTTACATCTACACTTTCTACACGATAATGTCGACCATATGCCCACATTGTTGGATATTTCCTCGCCTATGAAAGACCATTTATTTCAGTGAAAACAAATATAATGATGAATATTAAAATAGTTAATACTATCAAAACTGTAAGGAAACAACATTTTGTAAAATTCCAACTGTACCTTTCTTTCACATCCTCTAGACATGTTGATTTCATCTTCTGTTATGTTTGAATCTATACCTGCATCTTCTATTTGATTTTGAATTTGTTCAGTAACACATTCTAGTGTACAATATTTTCCCCATTCCCCAAGTAGATGAGTGGGAAATGGAGTATTCCTTAGGTTCAATCTCTTAAATTGTCTCCTTGCTTCTAACACTTCTCTCTTTTTATCATACAGATCAATCCATTTGTTCATAAATTCCATGTGGTACAGAATGAATTTGTCGAGTATAGAAATTTCGTCTACACCTATTACATGTCAACATGTTTATTTCAAACTCCAAATGTCATGCTGTTAATTTGAAAAATAAATTATAGAGTAAATTAATGATTGCAAGAAAAACAACCACATCGATTGTGAATTTACTTACTAATTTGTACTTCAACACCATTAGATTGTGGTTTTTCTCCATCAATAATATCTTATGCTCATTCTTTATCCCAGATGTGTGGGCCATATTCAAAATTCTTACCAAGGAATTCACACAGGAAGAAAAATGCTTCATTCAATACATACCCTTCAGCCATGCAACCTTCTGGATGTGCCTTTTGTCAGACATATCTTTTAAGAGTTTTCATATAACTCTCAAAGAAAAACATCCACCTCATTGTTATGACACCCGCCAATTCAATTTCATAGACTATGTGTATAAGTAAATGGACTTGTAGGTCCATGAAACTTGTAGGAAGCTCCTTCTCAAATACATATACAATTTCTGCAATTTCCTTCTTCCACTTTGGCACTTCAGATTCATGGATCTCCTTGGAGGTCACCCACCTAATATAAGAATATTAAATTAGTATGAACCTTTAGTCATAAATTAAAATGCAATATAATATCTCTATGTCTCTCACACATGAACATTTCATATAACCACATACCTTGTAAATGTTGACAATCGACTTATGGCATTCCTTAAGTCAACTGTAAGACAGGAATCCCCCCTAATTGCCAATGGCATGATATGCTATCAAACACATTTATGAAAAGGTCATTAGTATTTTTTTCTCACACAAAAAAATATCAAAATAAATTTAGCGCTTAATCAATGTTACCAGTAAATGTTAAATGTTGATATATAACACCTTCATTAAATTATGAAAATCTTGTGTTTTAAATACTGTGATATGTCCATCAACTGTAAAATCTTTAGCCAATGATGACCCATAGCCAGTAGGTGTCCTTATTGAACGAATGACATTTTTTAGTTGGCCTAGTTCTTTTTTTTCAAAATTCATAGAGCTTCTGCATATGTTTCATTTTCCCTATTTGGCCACAAATGTTTTCTATTAAATTTGGTATGCAAAAGAGCAATATCTCTCCTTGAAGACAAGGTGTCCTCTTTTCCTGATATGTGTTGAAATATAGAATCTGGGACATTTTTGAAGATGTGCATAGGATCTAATAGGTGATATATTAACAGATCCTTCCAGTAAGGGAGCTCATAAAATATCGATTTCCTTTTCATTCCTTCTGGCATATTAACTACAACTTGTTCTAGTTATTCAATTGAATCACCCCAATCAAAAAAATCCTCCCAAGCTTTCAATTCAGCATCTTCATACTTCTTAAGCCAATCACCTGGACCCATAATCATGGGAGGGCCTCTATTTTCAAATTTTCCATCAAAATGATTCTTCGGGTGATTTCTAAACCTATGATCTAGTGGTAGAAAAACCCTGTTGTTTACGTAAATAAATTTATGTAGATCTTTAGAATACCACCCTTGAAATTGTTCTGCACATCTTGGACATGCAAATATCCCCTTTGTTTGAAGCCCTATAATTCAATAAGTAATGTTAATAACATAAAAAAAATAGTATAAAACTAAGTATGAAAGTTGTGATGAAAATAAATTATGAATGTAAATACGTTAATATTTTATCTTACCAGAACAAACACCAAGTCCTCGGAAATCATGAATAGTCCAACATAGCACACCATACAACATGAAGGACCTATTTGATGGAGGACGTGATATGTCATACATTCTTATGCCTTTCCATAGCAATTGCATCTCATCAATAAAAGGCGTAAGATAAACATCCATGTTTTTAACTTGATGTTTTCTTGGAACAATGAGAATTAGCATAAGGTGCTCCTTTCTAACACTCATCCATGGGGGAATATTGTATACTATCAATCCGACTGGCCAAACACTATAATTTGAGCTCAGGAAAGAGAATGGGCACACTCCATCAATTGCAAGACCAAACCTGATACTATGGGATTCATCTTTGAATTTTGCTGGCCAATTTTCCTCTATGTGTTTCATTGCTTTGGAGTTTGCCAGAATTCACATGAATCCATCTTTACTCCTGTTCTTTCCATGCTAGTCCATCAACTATGCTAGTGAATTGCAATGAAACATTTGTTGAAGTCTAAGTATAATTGGCATGTGACATAAAACCTTCTTTGGAACTGTAGGACCTTGTACATCTTTACGATATCTCTTCTCTTTGCATACGGGGTATTCTACCTTGTTTTCATATTCATCTCTATATAAAATGCAATATTTTTTACATGAATGAATTTTCTTATATTAAATCCCTAACTCAACCAACAACAGATGCGCCTTTCTGCAAGTTGATGGCAACACATTCTCTTCAAGGAATATTTTAGTTTTTAGTGCCCTGTAAGATTGTCAGAGATTAAATCAATTGAATGTTTGACTTGTGATGAACATGTTTGATATGCCAATCTATACTAGGACTGTTTATATACAATATATGGTTTTTAAATCCCCTTAAATAAATATAAATTAAGTTGATGAATGTTTACGAATTATGTACACCAATTGACAATGAAAAGTAAGAAATAGATTTCAACTCACTTCAGTAGGGTAGTGAATCCTTTGTTTGACCAACCAAATAGTGACTTGATTTCTAATAATATTAATGTGCATGCTAGTTTTGAGGTTCTACTTGCACCCGATTTGAACATGGGTTTCTTTGTTGCTTGCTTGATGGAGTCTTTGATGTTTTTATCATCAACATTATGTTGGTGGTAATTACCCCTGCTATCATCATTACTCTCAACCATATCATCATTATTGTCATAATTGTTTCCATCCCCAAAGAAACCTATAAGCATTTCATTCAATCCTTCTTCATGCACTGCATTTTCACTATCATGATCATCATCATTAAGGATAGGTGGCATGTCATTAGTGTATGCGACTCTCATCAGCTCTTCAAATTTCTCAGGTGGTAGTGTTCTCTTCAATCTTGTTCTTGTTGCCCTGGTATGGTTTAAAGGATGGTTTGGATCATCCCATCCAAATCTTAATAACCCAATTGAATCTTGGGTATTAGTATGTGTTTCATCAAAATCTTCTACCTATCAAAAAATGCAAGCATTATTTAATGTTTGGAAACAATTGGATAAATCATAAATGTATCAATTTCAAAGAAATATAATCAAATATGGTTAAATTTTTTTTAAAAAAATTGTATGAACATATATACCTACCTCTTCTTTAGTGCAATCATTTGTTGTGTCTGTAGTATCCATTGTCATATCCTCTTCCACCCACTGTCGTCTACGTGATTTAACAGTTTTAGGTCCACGTACATATCTTCTTCTTTTGCTAGTTGAATGCTCAGGCTTTGCATTTGCTCTAATCTCCATCTAAAATAATCAACAACATGCATTAATTTATGTCAAGACTAGATAATACATTATAAATTTCAATAATACTATGAAAAAAGATGGGCATATCACAAAATGCCATCAAATCATTTTTTCCTAAGTTAAGTCAAAATTTGAGTACCTGATGTCCCGCTTCATCCGTTGTGTCCTCATTTGATATGACACGATTTGTTTCCATGGCCTTGTCTCGCCCCTATAATACACAACATAGTAAATAATGTTTAGTACACCAATTATATCATTTCAACGAGTATGCTATCCAACACAAAACCTCACTTTAGTCATATATTTGACATATTGATATCTCCTCTATGTTGTAGCATTTGTGAATTCATAAACACCTTCCTCCTCTGGTTGAGGTTTTTTTCTCTTCTTACCTCTATTGTATCTATAGATTTCGTTGTTTCATCTATTTCCACCCACTTTCCTCTCAGCAATTTAGTATTTCTATGTCGTCCACATCCTCTCTCCATGGCCTCCTTTGTGAATAAAAATGTTGCCACATAAGCTTTCAACACACTATAGTCAAGTAGGAAGAAGTAACTTGCGGGACCATGGTAAAAGCCGCTCTACTGCACTGAGCTGATGAAGGAGCCACGGGACAGGGGTGGTCACCACACTACCATGCACCAATTGTAGAAGACTTGCGGGAGTCACTGCAACACCGCTAGGAATAGAAGGAAAACTCGTGTGTCACCACAGAAGCTTTCACCATACTATTGCCGAGAAGGATGAAGCACCTTGCGGGACCGCGGTAAAAACCACTCTACTGCACTGAGCTAATGAAGGAGCCATGGGACAGCAGTGGTCACAAAAACAAGGCAGGAGTTGGAATTATTTCCAACACTCTGGATCATGTGATACACAACAATGAAAATAGTCACTATACAGCAATGATAGGCACCCAATTAAGTGAACTTTGCGCCGCCTTAGGTGCCCCAAACAGATTACATTAACAGCCAAAAGTTGACGCTAAAGTTGGTGTTAACTAATGCCGACTAAAGCGCCAACTATTGAATCAAAATTTACAATTTAAAAATTTCCTGCATGAAGGAAGAAATCAAACGACAAAAAAGGGAAAAATGTCGCATGAAGAGAGCAGGGCGCTACTAGCAACTGATGATAAATTTGATTTAATTTGTGACACCATAGGTAAGGTTACATTTATTTTTTCTTCATTCAATTCGTGATTGTTTACTACTCTTTGTATTGCATTTGAATTTGTGATTGTTTACTGGTTCGTGGCCTAACCTATCCAAGCAACCTCTAAATTGTCCCATCATTATAAATTGTAAAACCTTTGAGAAACCAACAAAAAAATTTACCCTAACCATTTGAGCTTTGGCTCAAAATATTATAGCACAAAGCCAGGATGCCTCTATATTCTTTCCCTAACTTGGGTATCAAGGAAATAGTGAACTGTTTGGAAAATCTGGGAATTGGGTCAATCACTGCTAAAAATAAAAGCAGAAACTGCTTGGTTTTGCCCAGTCGCGCCATAGTCACCAATGCCATGAAAAATTCATGCAAGATTGCATTATGAAATATTTTTCATGATAAGGTTATCAACACTAAGAAAACCCAACAAACATATTTTCCCTAAGTTATCAACACTAAGCAAACCCAACGAACATGTCACTGCTAAGCAACTGCTGAAAATAAATGCAGAAACTGCTTGGTTTTTCCCAGTCACGCCATAGTCACTGATGCCATGAAAAATTCGTGCAAGATTGCATTATGAATGAGTTTTCATGATAAGGTTATCAACACTAAGCAAACCCAGCGAACATATTTTCCCTAGGTTATCAACACTAAACAAACCCAACAAACATATTTGCCCACAAAACAAAACTTTCATACCACAAACTGGATGAAAACTTTCATACCTGACAGTGTGTACTTCGTTTTCCTCCATAGATTGGATGAAAATAATTTTCCCTAGGTCGCCTCAAAATGTCAAGCAATAGAAGGAAGCGAGCATTGTCAACAGACTTTGGCCACAATGAGGTAATTCATTGTCAATTTATAGATTTGTAAATGTTTCTATTGTTTCTTTGAATTTTGCTTTTTACTTTTTTATTTCAAAATTTAAAAGAAGGAATATAATTTAAAATATATATATAGGGACATGAGACTGACAAAGATAAAGAGGAATTGTAGTTTTTAGTTTTTTATTTCTAAATTTAAAAGAAGAAATATAATTTAAATATATATATAGGGACATGAGACTAACAAAGATAAAAAGGAATTGGCTTCCATATTGGGGGTAGAGGTAGTGAACAAATTGGTTAATGTGGACTAGAGAACACTTGCCAGATACATAGAAAAACAATCTGGTGATGCCCCTCAAACATTACGAACAAATCAATTATGTCAAAGGGAATCAATTGATTCCCCAACCAGTCCTGGATCGAACAAAATATCCAGGAGGAAATCACTGACAATAAACTCTAAGAATGTGGAATAGGGAGCAGAGACTTCCAATGCCCCAACCACTCCTTGGACATAGACTTCTTCCACCATGCCATGTTATCAATCTTGCATTGGTAGCTACAATACGAAGATAGAATACGAGGTGGTTTCAGGGGAAGTCCGAATGACAAATGTTGGGAAAAATTTTGTGAATAGGTTGAAGGAATCATGCCTTCAACAGTTCAAAGACCATCTACATTTTTCATTCTCACAGATACCCGTGCAACTAGAAAAAGTAGTTATCCATGACATGGAGACTGATTTTGGCACAGGTTGGTCTATAAAGAAGATAAAGCTACAAATGTCTAAAAAATGCAAGAGATTTTGATGCACCCAAACAGAGAAGATAAAAAAAATCCCTCCTGAGCTAAGACAGAAAAGAAGGCCAATTGGTGTAAGTGTGAAAGTATGGAAAGATCTTGTAAAAGCATATGAGAAGTCCAATGCACAGAGGAAGTCTGGTGAGGAGAGTATGCAGGTATTTGAATTTGATGATAAGATTATATCAAATTTCTTAAACGATATTTAAATTTTATTTGTGTATAGTTAAATTGAATTAGTATATGTTTTAGGACAAGGCCTCCAAGGCTAGGCTTGAGAAACTTTGTGCCACGCATCACAATGGACAGAAAGGTTTACAGGCCTTGATCTGTACATTTGTAAGTATATTTAATATGTTAAATGCTTTTTTTCCTTGGAAAAAGTAAATGATTGCATGTTAATTAGTTTAAGTAGTCCATGTGCCATGTTTTGACAGGAGGAGAAATATGGCCACCATCCAAAGCAATTTGAAAAGAATATGTTAGAAAACAAAAAGTGGAACGATTTTGTACTCTAGATGGAGAATGAGGTATCAATAGTTGAGTTTCAATACCTTAGTTGGATATTGTTGTGTTAATATGTCAATTTGCATCTCTTGTGTTGAGTTGTTTATTGATGCGTAGGATGAGTAAATAGAGCTCAAATCTTATGATTACAAGATGATCATTTATGTGCATGAATAAATAGTAGAAGGATGTAGATGAAATGTGTAATGGTTGGTTGTCATAGAATTCAAACTACCAAAGTAACAACACTGATCGAGTTAACATATATGCATCATTTGCATAAACAGCTAAAATGCGTAACAAATGTTAATCAATACATTGAATTTTGAGATGCATTGAAATAATAAAAAAAACATGTTTCGGGGAAAATATCAGCAGCGTGGGAGAAGAAAGCATTAACCCTAATAAAATTAATTTTTGTTGTTCTTGATACACCATCTCTAAGTTTTCCTTGGATGACAGTATTGAATTTCTATATGTTGTACCCCTTAAATGTCCTACATGTTACAAATATGGAATAACAATGCACAACTTTGTATTGAGTCCAAAGGCTGGCATTATGAATGAGGGTAGCCAAACTTGATAAGGATGCAGTCACTATTACACATATTGACAATCCAAAATAGTCATGTAAAGACAACTGCTTGTGAAAACCATAATCAATCAAATTATGCACATTCAAATCTAAGTTTGAAAGCTTGCATTTCAGTCCATGCATATAAGTCTTTGTTGAAGATTGAGGGTGTCAACAACAAAGCTAGAATATCTCTCCTTAAACCATAGCTAGTTTTAAAGTGTAGTATTTCCAAATTCAAATCCACTTCTTAGCTAAGGAAAGAAGGTAGGATTGTTAGGTGCTACCTCAAATAGAGAAGGCCATAGAAAACATTGAAATAGAAGATCCAATAAGTGAGATGGCATAGCTGTAGACCATAGGTAATTAGAATTCTTGCAATGCATAGATGTTTTTGATAAAAACAAAAGGTGCTTACACATTGGTTGAATATATCCTCATCAAAATGAACAGAAAGAAATTTCAAATTTGTAAGTAAACTCTAATAGTTAGGAAAAATAGTCATAAAAATTGGAAGTAAACTTTGGCAGACATGTAGGTGAACTTAATTCGTCTGACTTTATGCCTCTTGGTAGACATCAGGATCTCCCCTCCTAAATTTTGGACCACATCCATTACCTCCACATAAAACTAGACATCCTTGGTCTTCTTGGTTCCCACGCCATGATATGGTTATGCAAATGAAAATGAAGCAAAGTAATCATCTCCTTTTATGCTGGTTGGAAGAATGCATGCTTAATGTTTTTCAATACATGATATCAACTCTCTCTTCTGCTCTCATGGTTGAATATTGAAATCCATTGTGGTGGGCCTTTAGAGTTCCAATCAGCTTTCATCCTCTTCCACCAAATGTTGGCCTGATCCACACATTTTCCAGCCTAATTGGATTTGTTTATGAAAGCTGAAGTTCCTCTCTGATAGTCAAGAAAAATAGTCATAAAAATTGGAAGTAAACTTTGGAAGACATGTAGGTGAACTTAATTCATCTAACTTTATGCCTCTTGGCAGACATCAGGATCTCCCCTCCTAAAGTTTGGACCATATACATTACCTCCACATAAAACTAGACATCCTTGGTCTTCTTGGTTCCCACGCCATGATATGGTTATGCAAATGAAAATGAAGAAAATTAATCATCTCCTTCTCTGCTGGCTAGAAGAATGCATGCTTAATGTTTTAATACATGATATCAGATCTCTCTTCTGCTCTCATGGTTGAATACTGAAATCCATTATGGTGGGCCTCCAAAGTTCCAGTCATCTTTCATCCTCTTCCACCAAATGTTGGCCTGATCCACACGTCTGCTAGCTAATTGGATTTGTTTTTGAAAGCTGAAGTTTCTCCTGAGTCACCAGTGTAGCTCTCTCTGCCTTTTCAGACTCTTTCATTGCTACAGATTGTCTCTAGGATTTCATCATTTGTACCACATGGTTGATGTGCTTTGAATCCTTGCATCTAAAGGAAATTTCCTTAACATAAATACTGCTAGGGAATTTCAATGTTTCCATTGTAGTTGGCATTAAAGCTAGTACCTGCAACATTGAAAATTATCCTTATATAAGAATTCCCTCCATCTTGTTGGCTTTTAACACTCTTGATGGTGACTACATGGAATCTGATTTTTATTCCTCTTGTACATTAGAGGGTTTATATCCTTGATCCGACTCTTCTAAATTATCAGAATCAGAATCACTAGCTTCCATATTCAAAAATTCCCAATGACCATCTTCAATAAATTTATCTGGATCATCAATAATACTCTTCAAAAATGGCCGCTAGTTCAAGTTCATTCTACTTTCATAATACTTTATATCCATGGAGTTCAACCATTCCTTGATCCCATCAAGTGAAGTTTGAGGAATGGCGTCAATGCGGATTACATCTTGCTTGAAGTCTTTGAAAAAAATAGCCATATCAAATTCCTTTTGCCCAAGTCCTACTCTCTCAAGGTTAACAATCTCAATCTCACTAATAGTGATTACGAAGAAAGGTAATTCCACCAACTCTACCAAACAATTTACCATACGAACAATAAAAGCAGGGGCTTTGAAAGGAACTCCATGAAAACAAAGCTCTCTAAATGGTATATCAAACTCTAGTTCAAAATATTTTAGATGAGGCTACTCCCTTAGCTCTCTTACTTGCTTGAAAAATCCTTGAAACTTTGTATTGATTTTATTTTTCCTATCCCTCTCTTGTTGTTCTTCCTTAATTTCATCAAGATCACACATTGACCTTCTTTCCCTTCCTAAAGTTTGGACCACATCCATTACCTCCACATAAAACTAAACATCCTTGGTCTTCTTGGTTCCCACGTCGCGATATGGTTATGCAAATGACAATGAAGCAAAGTAATCATCTCCTTCTCCATTGGCTGGAAGAATGCATGATTAATGTTTTGATACATGATATCGGCTCTCTTTTTTGCTCTCATGGTTGAATACTGAAATTCATTATGGTGGGCCTCTAGAGTTCCAGTCATCTTTCTTCCTCTTCCACCAAATGTTGGCCTAATCCACAAGTCTGCCAGCCTAATTGGATTTATTTTTGAAAGCTGAAGTTTCTCCTGACTCACCAGTATTAGTTGTAACTTTTTTGAAATTTTATTATGGTATGTGCACTTTGATATGATGTAATATGATTATGGTTTCATCTCATATGTTGTAATATTAGATATATAACAGAAAAATAAATTATTGCATGAAATAAATAATATCTTTTCATTTTAAATGTTTTTTTTTGTAGAACACGAGTTTTCCAAAAGATCAAGATGATCCTCAACATGATATAGATCCACAAAATATTGGATCTACCAGTACAAATCACATGGCAGAGGATGATGCTGATGTAGATATGGAAGAACCGAGGCCGATGACAATGATGACGAGACGATGACGACGACGACGACGACGACGACAACGACGATGATGACGACGACGACGACGACGACGACGATGATGATGATGATGATGATGATGATGATGATGATGATGATGATGATGATGATGATGATGATGATGATGATGATGATGATCAGGACGGTGATGATGATGATGAGATAGTTGGTGATAGCAACTAGTGACATTCATGATCATATAGACTACATCATGGATCATTGTTGATATATCGTTATGATGACTCTTTTCATGATTACTATCATATGTATCATTTTCATGGCCTACTGTACTATATTGTTGAGTTGTATCATATTGACATGTATCATTCTCACTATATCATTTGGACATGTATCATCTTGACTTGTATCAATTTGAGTTACATAATTTATCAAATATATTTATATCATTTGTACATGTATAATTTTCACTTATGTCAACTGTTGGACATGTTTTTGATGTACTGGCATATTTGACTTTCACTTGTTTTAGTTATATATGATGATGATCTTATCAGTATTGACTTGTCAATTTATATATATTAAAAGTGGTCGATGATTTTTGGATGGATATTTATTAAGTATGATGATTTTAATTTACTGCTCAAGATGGATGTTGTCAAATTCAATTAAATTATAGATATTTGATTCACTTGTTTTAATTATAGATGATGATCATGTTACAATAATTATATTGTTATTTAATCATATGAGTTATATAATTAAATTACTTACTCTATAATCATATGAGTTCTTTAAGAGGCACAATATATTTAACTAATTAAATTGAAATAAAACATATTAAATTAATAAATGGAAGCAAAACAAGAAGCATTTTTAGAAGCAAAAAAAGAAGCAACAATGGAAGCCAAACTAGAAGCAAACCAGAAGCAATCTTGGAAGAAAAATTGGAAGAAAAATCGGAAGCAAAACTGGAAGCAAAACCGGAAGTAAACCTAGAAGCAAAACCGAAAGCAGAACTAGAAGCAAACTTGGAAGCAAAATCAGAAGCAAAACTGGAAGCAAAATTGGAAGCAAAACCGGAAGCAAAACCAGAAGCAAACTTGGAAGCAAAACCAAAAGAAAAACTAGAAGCAAAACCGGAAGCAAACGTGGAAGCAAAACTGGAAGCAAAACCATAAGCAAAACTAGAAGCAAAACCAGAAGCAAAATTGGAAGCAAAATTAGAAGCAAAGTTGGAAGTAAACTTGGAGGCAAAACTGGAAGCAAAATTGGAAGCAAACTTGGAAGCAAACTTGGAGGCAAAACTTGAAGCAAAACTAGAAGCAAAACTAGAAGCAAAAATGGGAGTAGACACAGAAGCAAAACCGGAAGCCAAATTGGGCACCAATTTCGGCGCCATTTCTGTCATTTCTTCTCAACACTATTTTAGGCGCTAATGAAGGTGCCATGATTTTCCAGTGCTACAACCGGTGCTGACTCTGGCACTAAAAATGGCAAAAAAGTCAGCACAAAAAGGGCACTGAACTGACCATGCCTGTTTGCGCTGAGTTTAACGCCAGCCAAATTTTCCAACTCATTTGCTCAAAATACACTAAAATCTGGTGCCAAATTTGGCACTAATTTCCAGTTGTGTTGTTGTGTTCCTACTGATGCATCACAGAGATGGTCAGTTTATCAGATGGACATGAAGAGTTTCTTTCTACACAGTGATCTTCATGAGGAGATCTATATGGAGTAGCCTTTGTAATTTTTCTAGGACTCTTCACTTATTTTTAGGTTACATTGTTCTTTATATGGTATTAAGGAAGCCCCTAGGGCTTGATATGAGAAGATTGATAGTTTCTTTCTTGCATTTGGTTTCACACATTGCTACTTAGATCACATAGTTTACATCTAGGGTACTTGTGTAGAAAGATGTGACACAAAAAATGTTGGGAAAATGTGTCTCAACCTTGCAATTACATAAGATTTAATGTTGATAGGTAAGCACAGGGGAGCCTGAGGGATCATCCCCCCAACAAGGGGTCTAGGGGAAGTGCCCCCGAAAGCCAAATTTTATGTATATTTTATTATTGTAAATCTAGATCGTTCATCATTAGGTCTCAGATCTGATAGTAGATATTTTGTTGGCTTGACTTTCCCTAGAAAGAAACCATATTTTATAAGGGTTTTGTATTACAACTATGTATTGTGATGGATTATGAGAGTCCAGTAGTGGTCGTGTTGCCTTTGGATCTCTAGTTGGTTATACTCCTGTGAGAATCTTTCTCTGCAAGTGTATTGTAATCTTTGTGACTTTTGAATAATATACTGGGCGGCTTTTGGATTGTGGGTTTTTTCTCCCAAAAGGGTTTTCCCCACATAAATCACTGTGTTGTGGTATGCATGATATTTATGTTTATCTCTATTTAAGTTTTTATAACTATTGTAAATATATGTAAATTTTTGCATTATCCTCCTCTCAAGATTAGTGTAGGAAGTTGTTCTTCTACCTTAGCTTCCTTACAAAAAAGATGTCACTTTTTTTTTTTACCCAAAATGACCATTTGGAAAGTGCCACCAAATGGCTCAGATGATTGAGCCTAAGGCTTGGTATTTCCCAATACAAGCCATTTGGTGCTCACCAAATAAAAGTGCATCATTTGGTGAGCACCAATGTGAATGGTGACTTTTTAGAATTCATTTTCTTGAACGCTTTCTTTTTTTCTTTGCCTTTGTCTTTGTCTTCCTCTACTAGTGAGACTATATACTACTTTCTTATGCTTAGTATATTTCAGGTATATAGTTTCAGAATGTTTGAAAGCGGTTTTAGATCTCTTGGAGTTATAATGCAAATTCTATTTTTTGGAAGATCTTATAAATTTTTAGGCTTATTCAAATTTTAGTAATTAGCATGTCAAATTTCAATAATTAGGAGGTCAAAAATTATCAAGTTGTATCATCTCTCTCTCTCTCTCTCTCTCTCTCTCTCTCTCTCTCTCTCTCTCTCTCTCTCTCTCTCTCTCTCTCTCTCTCTCCCTCCTTCCCTCTCTCTCAATCTCCCCACCCTCCCTTTTTTTATCACATCTTGGTGGTAAGTAGCTTGTATTTTTCATTTACAATTCTTATGTTTGGGGTTTTAGTCTTATATGAATTCTAGGGGTGTGATTTTTTTCACCCACCTTTGTTTCGGGTTTAGTCTTATATAAATTCTAGGGGTGTGATTTTTTTCACTTTTTCTTTAATATGTTTTTGATGAGGAAAAGTAGGTTTTGATGGGACTCGAAACCCATTACAAAGTGGTTTTGAAGGGACCCACAACCCTATCAAAGCCAATCATGCTGCAACAATGATAAACCACAAACCAACAATAGCCCAACAATAGCAACACCAAGTTGAACTGCACAAAGGTAACTTTGAAGGAACCTTTAACCCTTTACAACAAGATTTTGACTAGGATCTTAAACCCAAGACCAAGTTTTGAAGGGACCTTGAACCCTTTATAAACAGGTTTTGACAAGGACCTCAAACCCTTCGAACCCAAATGAATCCAAGAGACTAACAATAACCACCTGAAACAGTCAGGCAACAAAGCATCTAGGTTGTAGCAAACCATTTGCTTAGAAACAACAAAGTTGCTTAGGAAAAACAAGATTGAGCCAAAAAAAACATACAACATAATAATGTAAAAAGCCATTATGCCTCTATGTTGCACTAAAACAAGAAAATCTACCTTCTTACAGCTCCCACCCACCTTATAAGCCAACCCTAACTCCTCCTCAAATAGAGAGGTCTCTCCTCTAATGGAGAGGAAGAAATGAGAGCCCTTAGCACTAAAACCACCACTCTCTAGCATACACAAGTTCCACCTCAATAAGAACTTTCAATAAGGAAAAGAGCTTTCCACCTAGACTACAATAGCCACCTCACCTCAAAAGGAGAGAGCTCCACCTTAGAAGGAGCAATCTTCACCTCCATCGAAAACCTTGATTGTAGAAGTTGGAGGAAAGAAAGGACTTGAATAGTAAAGGTAGTCACAACCTCCTTTGGCATGGCGAGAAACAAGAGCTTGAAAGAAGTCACCAACATCCATAAGTAGAAGCACTTCTGAGCCTTCAAAATAAACCTTGGTAACAGCTCAACAAACATGAAAATAGCTCCAAGGCGAAGCACCAGCAACTGGGTTTTCAAGAATGACCTTAAAAAAAACCCAGCCAACCATATCCAAACAAAGAGAAGGGTAGTAAACACTCCCTTAGAGAAGCCCAACAAGGAAAGTAGACAACTAGTCTCCATCAATAGACAACACAGAGGCCCGAAAACAAAACCCAATAACCCACATGGCTTCAAAATAGCATGGAGCTCAACTGAAAGAGAGAACCAAAAAAGGAACTCAGCAAGAAACAGGGGAGCACCACCAAAATCATCGAAACATGGCACTCCCACCCAAAGCAAGGAGCCCAAAACAAGGCAGAAGGGAACACCTCTACCTCTAGCAACGTTGCGCACAACAACCAAAAACCACTGAAGCCCCCAAATCAAAAAAGCAACAAACAAGAAACCAGGCTTCACTCTGAAAGTTGAAACTGACTCCCATGAGACCACAGGCATGCAGACAAAATCAACCAAAACTAACATTGGAGAAGGAAAATGACCAACTACAACCACGGAAAATCCAAAGCAAGGTAGACACCTGCCCGCACCCCAAGGACACCGCACCCCAAGGAAACAAATATGCAGCGGGACGAAGAGCCCTCTGCAAACACACGAACCTAGCAGCATCTTCATCAACATCTGAGTCACCTTCATCCATGCAAGTGCCCTCTCCCCCGTTCAAACAAGAGTTCCCGCCAATATGTTTTTTTCATTCCAGTTTGATATGTTTTCTAAAAATGAGTCTATTTTTTAAATGATATTTTGAAATTTGTGCCATTATCTTTAACTATATATAAATTAAAAATAAATAGATAAATAGAATGATTTCTTTCATGGGGGTGTATGATATTTTGGAATTATTTGTATTGTATATGATAAGAAAATAGTGATATTTGATGTTGGATTATTAAATTATAATTCAAAATTTTGAATTAATGTATTATTAAACATATTTGTAAAAAAATGGTTGAACAAGGACTTTAATTTATAAATATAACAAACTCATTTGATTGTGCAATATTTTTTGTAGAAATAACTTACATACAGAAATAAGATTTTACTACTTGTATTTCTTATAAAAGGACTCACAAATAGTATTTTGTGTCCTCATCCCCCTAACCTCATTGACTACATACTATTTAATAATTTATAAGTAAAACATATTGGAAATCAGATACATAGCTATATTTGACTTTAATTACAAGAACGTATGTAACTAGTGTGTTTTTCAACAATAAAATTTCAAAATAATGAATTAACTATTATGATTTTAAAATTTAATTTATTGAGTTATAACCACAAATAAAACAATACTACACAAGTTCTTCTAGATTAATTACAATATATTTTAGAAAAAACTCACATTTAGTAGTAAAATTTTGTTCTAAAGTTTATTCATAAAAAAAAGGACTCACAAATAGCATTTTGTGTCTTCATCCCCTTCACCTCACTAATTACATAATATTTCATAATTGTCTAAAAATTCAAGCTTGTTGGAAATTCGATAAATACTTATATTTGACTTTAATTAAAAACAAATGTGTAGTTAGTGTTTTGTTAAAAAAATCAAAATAATCCATTAAATACTATTATTTTAAAATATAACTTACTGAAATACACAAGTTTAGCAACTTGTGTTCTTCCAACTAGTTACAATATTTTTCAGAAAAAACTCACATGCACTATAAAAATTTTGTTACTTGTATCCATTAAAAAAAATGAATCACAAATAGTAGTTTGTGTCCTCATCCCCTTCACCTCACTAGCTACAAAATATTTCATAAATTTTAATAGAAGTGAAGCTTATTGAAAATAAAATAAATATTTATATATGACTTTTAATTACAAGAACATATGTAACTAATGTTCTTTTCAACAAAGATTGATTTAAATTAAAAATGAGATGGAGCGCAAAGGTGGCAAGCAAAATTTTGCAGAAGCAAGCGAGGCGAGCGAGGACGAGCTAGATGGTGGCAAGTTGAGGCTTCAATGTTGCAATTCACCTCATGATTACCAACTTACAATTGATTTATCCCTGGAGGCCAGTATGGACATCAAAATGCTATCCAATTTGGTGATTATCTATCACATAATTAGCCCTAGATTCAGGTGGGAGGAAATTCGCCGCTAGCCCGTAAGTTCCTGGAGATCAATGGAGATTATGAAATTTCTCCTGAAGGGGTTCTTTGTGGTGATGTTTAGATCCTCGAAGGAGGAGGACAAGATCTTGAAGGTTGGCCACTAGAAAATGGATGGACACCCTATCTATATGCAAAAATGGGTTTTGAATTTTGATGGACAACAAAATTGGAACCCTACAATAAACCTGTTTGGGTATGATTTTATGATTTTCCTCTGGAATACTGGGTTGAGGAGTGTATCAACAAACTGGGTAGAACCCTTGGTACTCTGATCAATGTGGATGAAGATATCATTGATGGGGAATCCTATTTCTATCTTAGGATCTAGATTGGCACCATTAGCAAGATCCTAAGTGAAATCCAGTTGTGTGTTGATGGCGTGCACAGGCTGGTCTCAGTTGAAGTTGAAGAGGAAAGGTTCTTGTATTTGCATTGTAGCAGTAGATCCCACTTTGAAGGAAATTTTAAATTGAAACCGAAAATGAAGAAGGTGTGGTGGCCTAAGGTACCGACCATTGGTGTGACTTTGAATGGTGCAAATTCGGATGGGGTCGATCAGAATTTGAATTCTCTGATTTTGAGCCTAGCTCCGAGTGACGCTTTCATGCCCTTTCAGAAGATGGAAAATTATGTGGTGATGAACCCTATGGTTGACCCAGTGGCCCCTAAAAATTTGGATGTGCCTGAGTTGAGATCCTCTGATGGTTTGGCTAGGCTTTTGACTCCCATTATTGATGCCCTTCTCGATCCCAACTTGTTAATGCCTTTGGATCTGGCCTATGAGGCAGACGCTTCAAATGTGGATGCATTGGAAATTGTTGAGGAAAGGATAATTTTCCAGTCTGAGGCTTATCTTCTAGGTAAAATTAAGAAAGGGAGAGGCCGGAATTCAAGGAAGCAGAAGCAGGTAGGGGTGGTTGAATATTTAGGGCTTCCAAGCATAAAAAAATTCTTTGAAACCAAGGGCGCCAGGGCCTCCCTTAGGAATCCATGAAGCTCACTATGTGGAATGTCAGGGGCCTCATGGCCCCTGACAAGCGACACTTGATTAAGTGTCATTTGGATAGACTAGCTATAGATATAGCAATTCTACAAGAGACAAAGATTAGTGAGGAGGAGGGTTCCAAATTTTTAAAATACTACAAGAAGTGGTCTGGTGCTTTCCTTAGTGCTTCTAGCTCAGCTGGTGGTTTGGGAATCCTCTAGGTGGAAATTTTTTTTGATGTGGTGGTGGAGGCATGTTCAAGTAACTAGATGTGTGTTGGGTCTTCCATAGACAATCAAATACTATTTTTCCACTTTTCAATATTTATGGGCCGATTAAAGTTGTTGACAAGGTGGCGGTCTAGGAGAAAATTTGGGCAAGGGAAGCTTCTATTGATCATAGTTTGATGGTATTAGGCAAGGAATTTAATGCAATCTTGGATTTAAAACAGAAGAGCGGTGGTCTGTCAAAGGAGAACAAATCGATGGTGGACTTCAGAGACTTTGTTTCGCCCTTAGATGTTTTGGATTACTTCCCGAAAAATGGTTTATTTACCTAGACTAACCAGCATCAGGGATTCACCAATATCTCTAGGTGCATTGATTGTTTCTTGGTTGGTGGTGGTTGGCTCGAGGGATCTTTATTCTATTCTTCCAACATTTTTCCAATTTCGGTCTCAGATCATTTCCCAGTGCAGCTTGAGATCGGATTAAGTGAGAAACCAGGGAGGGGCTATTTTAAGTTTGAGTCTTTGTGGTAGCGAGATTCGAAATTGATTGATTTTCTTGAGATATGGTGGTCGGAAGGTAACATTGTTGAAGGTACAACTAGTTTTTTTTTCATGCAACGATTGGGGTATGTCAACGAGAAGATAAAACAATGGAATTAGGAGTCATTCAAAAACATATTCGAGGAGAAGGTTGAGGTGGAATGTGACCTAGAGGCTCTCAACAAGCTGGTGCTTAGTAGGGGGATGACTTCAATGGAATTCCATAGAGAAAAGGAGCTAATGGCCAAACACTCGAAGCTCTTTGGCAGGGAAGAGGTGTTCTGGCAGGACAAGGGTAGAGAACTGTGGCTAAAGGAAGGAGACTCAAATACTAAGTTCTTCCATAATTCATCTCAAGATCATAGGGACAAGAACATGATTGACTCTATTAGTTTCCTGAACGGCTTGGTGGTGTCTAACAAGGATGACATCGAGATGGAAGCAGTGCATTATTTCAAATCTTTTCTCATGGCTAAGGATCCTGGATGAGGAACTAATGATTGGTTGATCCTAGATTGCATTCCCCATTGCATCAATAATGTCCAAAATAAATTTATGTGCGACCCTTTCACCTTGGAGGAAGGCGAATGGGTGGTTTTTTATTTGCACTCGGATAAGGCTCCTAGACCGGATGGTATGACTGCTAAATTTTTTCAAAACTGTTGGCACTTCATGGGTCCAAATTTGTTGAGGTTGGTGGAGGACTTGAGAAAAAAGAAAAAGTTCATAAAGGACCTGAACAACACTACTATCGCCCTAATCCCCTAGAATTCAGTGTGTGTCTTTTGTGGGTTTGTCTTATCTCCCTATGCAACACGATATATAAAATATTAGCAAAGGCCCTATCAAACAGGTTGAAGGTGGTTATGGAAAAACTAATTTTAGAAGAACAAAGTGGATTCACACTTGGAAGGGAGATTATGGACAGCATCATCACTTCCTTTGAAAACGGTGCACTCAATTGTCTCTGAGCGAAAGAAAGATATGTTAATTAAGTTGGATATAAGCAAAGCGAATGACTAGGTTGATTAGAATTTCCTCTTGGCTGTACTGGATAAATTTGGATTTTCAAAGGATTGGATTGATATGATTGTGTTGGGAATAGGATACCATTTAATTGCAATCCTAAACATATTTCATGTATCTCCTAAGTCCTCAAAAATTGTTCCCCAACACTAGGATTAGAAAGAGATTAAATTCAAATGAAATGAACATGTAAATTGATATTTGTAATTATTCCTAAATGATAGGAACATGTGGGGGCATCCAAGAAGAGCTCCTACAAGATAGAAGCACATGGGGTGCCCACATGGAAGGTGGAACCCACCTTGCTTTAGTTAACTGTTTGGAGGATTGATAACACTTCAATAATGCATGTAAAGATCCTACAAGTTAGTGATTGATATTTACATGAGTGGATTTCAGTTTAGTTCAGTTATGGTTCAGTTATCTTCAGTTGCATGTAGTTAGTTTGAGTTGAATGCTAGTTGACTTCAGTTGACTTTAGTTGCCTAACTAATGACTTCAGTTGCATGACAAATAATAGGTGGATACTTTCAATTAAGTGGGGATGATCAATCATGCATAATGTTTGCATGAATTGGTGGAGAGATATATTTCAGTCAACTAAGATTGACTTGGACCCTCCTTGGGTGCCCAAGTTGGCTTCTTTCAATTAGCACCTTTTTCATGAGAAGATATTTACAAGGCTTAGTTAAGTGGGCCCATTCTTGGGTGCCAACTTTGAGGTGAAGCTTGCAAGATATTTTCTTGACCAACGTTCAGTTAAGTGTTTAGTTTGGGGTGCCTAAATTGAGGAAGATTTGGTTTGAACTCATATTACACATTGGAACTCTACTTGCACAATCTAGGCATAGATTTTTGAGAGGAGCTTTATGCTCTTGTATTTGATAACTCTTATGAGTTTACATGCTCATTAATTGTCTATTTATTGTAGCAATTGCATCATAGTTTGAAGCAGGTGTTGTAGGTTTGCAGGTTGAGCTTGTGCATGTGTGAGGGTTTGAAGCATGGCATGGGATGTGTGGATTCATGCTTCACCACATGAAATGCATGGATAGCTTGTAATTGCAGCAAGTTTATGAGAGTCCCAATGAGAGTTTATTACAGGTTGTGAAGAAGGATTGTTGAAGGAAAGGAAGCAGCTCAATCAAGGATTGATACTGTATTATTGTAATCTTGTTCTAAGGTTAAATAATACAAGCACTATTGATTTTGGTGGAGTTTTTTCCCGAAAGGGTTTCTCCACGTATATGTTGTTTCACTTCTATCTTCTTGTCTCATTCTTCTACAATATTTTGTCTCTTTCTACAATTGGTAAAATTCATCTAAACAAAATAATCATACACAAAGAATTATAACAAAGAACATTTAATTAGATCTACAGTCTCATAGTTTTACAAGTTTTACACTACAATATTACCTTCATTTTCAACATTTGGTATCAGAGCTAATGGTTGGGTAGAGTTTGGGACACCTTTCTCTTAAAAGTTTGAAGGATTTTTGGCTATAGTGGGAGCTTTTACTATTGTGATTTGTAAAAGAAGTTTGTTTTATCTTCTTGGTTTAGAGATTATGGTTTTCTTGACCTTTTGGGAGTTGTGTCATTAACAACAATTTCTTTGATTGTGTTGAGGCCATGGATGATCTTCATTTAGGAGATGGTTATCATGATTTCATGGATAGCTTGGTTACATGTTTCAATGGGAGTTTTTTTACAGTGATAGTTTGATGTTTATCTTGTTGCCATGTATAGCTCGGTATCACAGTTCACTGGGAGCTTTGGTAGGATATGGTTATCTTCATTTGATTGGAAGAGGTTTTAACATCTTGTTTCATGGAGGACCCTTAGATTCTTTGGTAAAGGTGTTATTGTTCTTCCTTTGGAGAGGATGTAGTTCTTTTTGGTTTTGAGTATTAATCATTTGCTTGGAGCTTCATGATTATGCAGGTTGCATTTGAAGTTGGCATGGATTGATTGGTGGGTGCTCATGGATAATAGAGATACTTAGGTTAGGCTGGATATTTCTTATGTTAAGAGATATATGTTGGAATGGTTACTTGTTATAAAAAAAATTCAACAATAAAGACTGAGTAGCCTACACCTAGAAATGGATGTGAGTCCATCATAGACCTGATGAGAAGGTTGTCTTTATTGAAATCATATATTGCTTGGTGTTGTATGCATAGGACAATCTTGTATCCCACTCTCGGTCTACTCAGCAGGTAAATGATCTAAGAGGTGTTGCCCACCTAATTATTAGATGCATTTTTTATATGTATCTTGTCTTATCTTATGCATTAGTCTTGAAAATTGAGTTCTGAGGGATTGTTGAGAAGTAGATGCATGATTTTATGTATTTCCATTGTTCTCCTTGTAATCTTGAACTTGAGTTAGTTCTGAGGATTTGGGTAGGAGAGGTATGGGAGATAATTAGTGGCTTTGGGCATATTCCCTTTTGTTGAGGGAATGTTTGGCTAAGTTTGATCTACTTTCTATGAGAGGTTTACATCTAATTTTTGCCATGTTTCATTATAAGTTGAATGGTTAGATGTTGATATCCTTTCAGTTTGGGAGTGTTGAAGGAGATCTTACTTTACACAGTTTGGCACATGTTAGTGTGGTATAAGAACATGGTTTGATTTGCAGGTTCTCTCTTTGTGGGAATATTGTCTTCTTCTTAAAGGTTCTTATGTTATGAGAGATGTATTTTGCATATCATTGTATGCTTCTTTGACACTATGATAGAGGAGTTAGCCACATCCTCTATGTGCAGTGCTATAGGAGGACTTGTTAATGTTGTGATCTTGTTTTCAGATTTGACATTACCTGTGCAGTGGTAGTTCCAGAAGGTATATGTGTTCTATATGAGAGGGGCACCTCTCTTGGACTGGTTACACTTTACTACAGTGAGTTACTTCAGAGGTTTTTTAATTGTATCTCCATGTGTGTTATTACATTGGAGTCTTATTTTGCAGGATGGTGGATATATAGGGACTTGTTTGCAAATTTTGGTTGTTGTGTTGATAGCATGAAGTTCTACCTATGATAGTTTGGTTGCAGAGACTTGGGAAAGGTATTGGTCTTAATTGCAAGCAAATTAAACTTGAATGTGATAGTCAGTGTGCTATTTGTTTAGCAAAAAATCCTATGTATCATTCTCGTATTGAGCATGTTAATGTTCAGTATCACTTTGTGCGATAAATGGTTGAGAGTGGGAGGGTATTGATTGAGAAAGTTGACACTTTGATCAATGTTGTAGATTATCTTAAGAAAACAGTTCCTATAGATAAGTTCTCTTGGTTCAGGAAGGCCATTGGCCTTGAGTCATATACTTGATTTATAATAATGATTCCTTGTTTAGAATAATTGCAATGTATAATGTCAAGTGGGAGAATGTTGGGAATAGGATGTCATTTAATTGAAATCCTAAATATATTTCATGTATCTCCTGAGTCCTTGGAAAGTGTTCCTCAACACTAGGATTAGAAAGAGATTAAATTTGAATGAAATGAAGACATGTAAATTGATATTTGTAATTATTCCTAAATGATAGGAACATGTGGGGGCATCCAAGAAGATCTCCTACAAGATAGGAGCACATGGGGTGCCCACATGGAAGGTGGAACCCACCTTGCTTTAGTTAAATGTTTGGAGGATTGATAACACTTCAGTAATGCATGTTAAGATCCTACAAGTTAGGGATTGATACATGAGTGGAGTTTAGTTTAGTTTAGTTTAGTTATGGTTCAATTATCTTTAGTTGCATGTAGTTAGTTTGAATTGAATACTAGTTGACCTGAGTTGACTTCAGTTGCATGACTAATGACTTCAGTTGCGTGAAAAATAACAGATGGATACTTTTAGTTAAGTGGGGATGGTCAATCATGCATAATGTTTGCATGAATTGGTGGAGAGATATGTTCCAATTAACTAAGATTGAATTGGACCCACCTTGGGTGCCCAAGTTGGCATCTTTCAGTTAACACCTTTTGCATGAGAATATATTTACAAGGCTCGGTTAAGTGGGCCCATTCTTGGGCGCCAACTTTGAGGTGAAGCTTACAAGATATTTTCTTGACCAACATTCAGTTAAGTGTTTAGTTTGGGGCACCTAAATTGAGGAAGACTTTGGTTTGAACTCAGATTACACATTGGAACTCTACTTGCACAATCTAGGCATAGATTTTTGAGAGGAGCATTATACTCTTGTATTTGATAACTCTTATGTTTTTACATGCTCATTAATTGTCTATTTATTGCAGCAATTGCATCAGAGTTTGAATGAGGTGTTGCAGGTTTGTAGGTTGAGCTTGTGCATGTGTGAGGGTTTGAAGCATGGCATGCGATTTTTGGATTCATGCTTGGTCACATGGAATGCATGGATAGCTTGTAATTGTAGCAAGTGTATGAGAGTCCCAATGAGAGTTTATTACAGGTTGTGAAGAAGGATTGTTGAAGGAAAGGAAGCAGCTCAATCAAGGATTGATACTGTATTATTGTAATCTTGTTCTAAGGTTAAATAATACAAGCACTATTGATTTTGGTGGAGTTTTTTCCCGAAAGGGTTTCTCCACGTATATGTTGTTTCACTTCTATCTTCTTGTCTCATTCTTCTACAATCTTTTGTCTCTTTCTACAATTGGTAAAATTCATCTAAACAAAATAATCATACACAAAGAATTATAACAAAGAACACTTAATTAGATCTACAGTCTCATAGTTTTACAAGTTTTAAGCTACAATATTACCTTCATTTTCAATAGATTGAAGTGTGTATTTCTTCTCCTAGTTATTCTATCTTGGTTAATGGTTCACTTTGTGGCTTCATTGGGGCCACAAATGGCCTGAGGCAAGGAGACCCCCTGTCTCCTTTCTTGTTCGTGATCATGGATGAGTCCATGGGAAGACATATAAGGAAACTGAGGATGGTGGGGAGTTGGAAATGTATTAAAATTGTTGAGAACTTAGATCCTATGACTCACTTCCAATTTGCAAACGACACTATTTTGTTTGGTGTCTCCTCCATTGGTGAAGCAAAGGTGATCAAAGAGGCCTTGGACTTGTATGTTTCTTCCTCTGGCCAAGTTATCAACAAAGAGAAATAAAAAATTTATTTCTTCAACAAAAATGCCTCGATCCATAGTAAAATTGTGGATCTCCTTGGCTTTTCAATTCCCTATCTTCCCTCAAAGCATCTGGGTTCCCCTCTATTCCAAGGAATCTATAGAACTGAACACTGGAAATAAGTTCTTAGGGGATGTAGGAGAAAAATGGAGGCTTGGAAAAATAAATGGCTCTCCCTAGCTGGCGAAATTCAAATGATACGATATGTTCTCTTGGTCATCCCTATCTTTTTAATTCCCTACTTCAAATTAATTCACAAGGTAGTTGTGAACTTGGAAGGTTTCATGAAGACGTTTCTTTGGGATGGGGCCAAGGTGGATAGGAGAATTCCATTTCTCAACTAGGATAAAGTGTGCAAAGACAAGTTGTCTGGGATGTTGGGTTATGGAAGATGGATCTCCTAAACCACACCTTTGGTGCAAAACTGGGATGGAAACTGTATAGCAATCCAAGCAAAGTATGGTGCAAGATCCTACAAAAAATTTATCTTGACTGTGGTGACTTGTAGAGGATTCTTACCCAGGCCAATTCTCCTAGCGACTCTCCTGTCTAGGACTTCAATTGGAAAAGCACACCACTAATCATGAATCTTTTTTCCTGGCATATTGGCGATGGGCATAGTGGACTTTTGGAGAGACTCATGGAATGACTTCCCATCAATTACAGATGTGTTTGAAGACCTTTTTTGGTTAGAGGCAGTGATTTCCAAGCATGGTAAGTGCGTAGTAGACTATGTTCTCAAGGAAAATGGATTCAGATGGGCTATATACAACTAGGTGAGAGTGAGTATGTTGGACATTCCAATGGTGGCCAAACAACCTCTGCATGACTTATTGGAGGGATGGAAGATTACTCTTTCTAAGATGGCAGATGAGGTCATGTGGTGTGCCTTGAAGTCGAGCCAGTACTCAATGAAAATTGGCTATCCGATATAGTGTGCAAAACTTGATGTGAAAGCTTAGCTGGTCAAACTATTTTGGAAGAAGGAGGTTCTCCCTAAAGCTGGAGCATTCCTTTGGACTGCCTTACATTGTAGAATTTTGACGAGTGATAGATTATCAAAGTTTAGTTTTATCAAACCAAACATATGTGTTTTTTGTTGCAACAATGGGGAGTCTACCAACCATCTCCTCCTCAATTTCTCATTCTCGACCGCTTGTTAGGATTGGCTCCTCTATTCTCTAGGCTAGGATTCCCCCTGCCAAAATGATCTACTACAGTTCCTCCGCAGTTGGCCTTCTTACTGGAAAAATAATTTCTAAGCAGCAACATGGTGGGTTGCATATTTGCGAAATATACTTGAGGGGATTTATGTCCTCTTTGATGACAGTTTTAGCATGGATGTCGATACATCTGGATTGTCTTTGGAGGTTGAAATTTTTGAGCCTTCACTTTCATTTGATTCATCACATTTCTTGGTTGTTTTTTATCATGACTATGTGGTGGATTATTTTGTTTGGATATTTTCTTCCTCTTTTCAGTTGGACATGGAGTGGCTTCTTCTTCACTTGGTGGACTTGTTTCTTCCTAAGGGGAGAAGAGTTGATTGTAGGAATTGGATCATCTTTTTTTTTAGACATACTTCATCGACATTGGAGCTTCTTCATTATGGGGTGATATAATATCTCCTTTTTTCCCTCCTATGGGGGGGTTATTGATTGTATATACATGATGTATGTAGTCCTTGGGGGGTATTATTGAGTCATCCATCCATGCATCTTGACATTTTTATGTTTTATTTTCTCTCTTTTAGAGAGGGTTTTTTTCCCACAAGGTTTTTCTCCTTTTCTCTGGTTGTGAGAGATTTTTGTTTTTGCATTGTAGTTGTGCATGGGTACCTAACATGGCCTCATTGTCAGGACCCATTTTTGCATCTCATTTTGCATTTTTAGTTTCCCTAGGTTGCACTTAAGGGAGTTGTTAGCATGAATGATTTTCACCTTCTTAAGTTTGCTTAGGCTTAGTATTTCATTTGTTTATTTGGGTAGTTTTTTCCCTTGTTGGGTAGTTTTCACACCCGTTGCATTTTTCATGCCTTTATAAGGCACTTTGTACATTATGTATCATCAGATCTCAATTTATTCTCTTTTGGTGAAATGGACTTGTGTTGCCTCTCTCATTTCCCATAAAGGTATTTTTTCGTAGATGGTGCTCCTGGGAGGTGGATGACACCAACACCGGTAAGCATATCAATGGAAAAAAAATTGTTCTTCTAAAAATCTCCCCCTTTGTCATTGATGGCAACAATCCAAAAGTATTCTCCCCCTTTAACATCACTCACAACCAGATTACATGCATACTCCCCTTGACTGATATATACATTAAGCAACAAAATTTGACCAACTCCCTCTATCTCTATCATCCACATATATACACTAAAATATGAATAATAAATTGAAATGCATAAAAAGAAAATACAATCACCCAGAGGAATTTTTTTACTCTTGTAGCTTCTCCAAGTGTGTTTGCCACTCTTGCTTTCCCTCTTCCCAAATCATCTTGGCTAGGAAAAGTATTCTACTCTAGGTCTCCAACTCCATCAAGAGTTCTTCACCATCATCCAGAATGTTGGGTACCATAATTAGCTTTGAAGCTTTGGCAGCACTCAACAAGGCATTAGAAATAAGTATGAACTTAGAGTTCACCAGAACCCTAAGATGACCAAATTGCATTATAATCTTCTCTTTTTGAAATTGCAATTGGAAGAACTGCTCGTGCAAGTTCTCAATTCTGGACCTTGTGCTTCCATCCAAATATTGTGTTGAATTATAAGCACCAGAAGCTTTTTCGATTTGGGACTCAATTGAGTCCATCTCATCTTTAATGCTCTTTGTAGAGCTCAGCCATTTTATGAAAAACTAAAACAATATTTTGGCTTCCACCAAGCAATCTTGTACACTTTTTAGATTATCCTTAAATTTTTTATGTGCAATGAAACACTTCTCCGTTATTTCCAATAACCTCTTCTCGTTCACTCTTGTTTCTATCTCCTTTTCTAACTTCTCCTTCAAACCAATGGAATACTCTTTGAATGAATCAAGTAGCAACTTTAAGTTGTCCATACCGGATAGAGAGGTGTCGATGCTTGCACCAGGTATGCTCTCTTGCAATACCTTCACTGTTTCATCAATCAACTCTGCACTTTTCTGGTGTGTTTGCAAAATCTCTTTCTGAGCAAAAGCATGGAAAGCATAACCTAGTTGAATTTTATGCGACAAAGAGATTTTATCCATGTCTATGTGCCCCTGTTGCATTGGAAGTTACAATAACTAAGCAGACACAACTGGTTGAAACTGTAACTACATATTTAACAAGTTCTTTAATGAATCTTCGAAGGTTCTGAAAGATTCTTCATTAATCTTGACATTGTCCTCTACAACCTTTTCCTTTTCACCAATATTAACTAGTGTCTCCACATCCTTCTTCTTAGCATTACCTGATGCATCTTCATCCTTCTTTTCCTTAGTACCAAATGTACTCTCAGACCTTTGTTCATCATCTACAATTTTTTCACTATTATCTAGAGATAGACTCCTCTCCGGGTTGTCTTGTGCATCCTCTGCATTTATTTTTGATTCTAGAGGAGGTGTATTGTGTTGTGTGGTGGTATCATCCTTTTGTGTCTCTATGACATTTACTTTTGCAGTGGTGTTTTCTTCTACTAGAGGAGGATTATCAATAGCATATTTTGTTGTAGTGTCATCTTCACTAGTAACCTTCTATACATCAACATTTTCTTCCACTTTCAAAAGACTCATAATTATTCTTTTGCACATCTTCTTCTTCAATAGCATGCTCATGTTGCACACCATCATGTTGTACTTCCTCTGTAATATTGACATCTGGATTTTGCATGTCATCATGCATTTCTTATGTGTTGTTTGAAGTTATCCCTAATCTTTGTGCCAAGTCAACAAATTTTTCAATTGTTTCATTTCAAATCCTTTCTAGATCATTTTCATCTCTACTCATAAGGGTGGTTACCTTTTTCTTTTTTTAGAACTCCTTATTATACACCTAAGCCAATGTGCCTTTATTTTCATCTAAAAGAGGTGCACTAATCTTCTCTAAAGTAAAAAACCTTGATTTTTCTTCTTCATCGATTGCCTCATGTCTTCTTGCAGGTAATACATCTATCAATTCTTCTAGCAACTACTTTTTAATGTTCTTCATATTAACTTCAAAATCAATAATATATTTTACAATGTCTTCCTCAATAGTATCCTTATCTATATCATCAATGGTTGTGTATAAAGCTCAGCAATTTCTCCTAGCATCTCATGCTCCATAATGCCATTGAACAAAGCATCAAGATTCATAGGGCTATGTGCCCTTACTAGATTCTTCTTCTTCTTTTTCTTGTCATTTAGTGTAATCTTCTCTTTACCAGACTCTATCTTCTTTTCTCTCATGTGGATCATAAATGATTGCTTTTCTTTTTCCACTTCTACCTCATCATCTATATCCATATTATCAACCTTATGCTTCTTTTTAATTCCTTCACCTTGTGAAGCTTTTGCTTTCCTTTTTCGGACCAATTGTGGTCCTTCCTCTTCTTCTTCATCATCAACACTTACTCCCAAATATGCTTCTCTTGTTGCTTTGAGGTTGAATCTTCTTCTTGCAGGACCTGTTTGCTACTTTTTTGGGGTGTCCTTTTCTTTAACATGCATCTTCTGCTACTTCATCAGAGGTGACTTAGCCTTTGTCGGAGCACTGACATACTCATTTTTTCTCTCCTATAGCTAGCTTAGTCTTGGAGGACTTTGAGGAAACTGAAGGAGAGGTAGTTGCTCTATTGAATCTCCTAACACTTGATGATCCTTTCAAAGCATCAACCAAGCCTTTGGATTTATCTATGTCCTCTTTCTTTAGACCAGCCATCTCTACAACTTGTGCAGTCATTCTCTCCACGATCTTGCTTATTTTTTTATGTCTTTGGTCCATGTTCACTTTCATGGACTTTTCTTCATAAGTACCATACCTCTCTTATGAGGTTTCCTTAGGTTGGCTCAACATATAATCTGTTGAAGCAATTATCTCCTCTTCTATGATCTTATATCTCATTTCTAGGATCCAAATTTTCCTAGGGTCAACAACCTGTATGATGCACTCATCTTTGGAAACCATGAAAATAGTGTCATTCTTGTATTTCTCAACCATTTTCTAAGGAATTATTTCCCTTTCCTGCATTTTCTTCTAGAAAACTATGAAGAATCCCAAAAAAGATTCATCTTGTACCTTGGCATCACCTATCCTTCTTAGATAATCTCTTATTTGGTGTGCTATTGGTCCATCCTTCAGCAAAATAATATTCTTTACATATTGGGTACCTCCCTCAAGAAGTAAAATAATAGACATATGGTTAATGTGTCATACTTAAAAGGATATCTTGAATCCTTTTTTTTCAACAAATTCTCCACTAGTCGTGCTCTTAGTATCTCACACAAATTGAAATTTGCACCATCCACCACCATCTCATATGTTGTGTTTATTGTGTTTACTATGTTTATTTAAGGGCTCCCCCTTTTCATATTTAGGGATAGGATCTTGGAATATATTGAGATCAATATTGGTTGAAGGTGGATTTTTGATACCAATGCCACCTTTCTATATAAGGTCTTGAATAAGAATTTTCAATATAAAGAAATAAAAAGTATTATATCCTTTGGTTATATGGTACTAACAATATTCATTCTCTTTGTACCATGAAGGTTCAATTTGAGGTTTTTTACTTTTGACTTCGGGCAAGGTGATAAGTTTAGCTTGGATCAATTTTTTCAATGCATATTCAAGAGATTCCCTTAAAGGAGTGTATTTCATTTTAGGAGCATTATTTTTCCTAGGTGGTCTTGTACCACCTTGATTATTTTGAGGATTGCTTGCTTCCAATTATAGGGTAGGTTGAACATTTTGAACTATTTTTGCATCTACCACACTATCATTGGCAATGTTCTTATTTTTGGTCCAAATTCTTGGCTTGTCTTTAGATGTTGAAGGGTTATCCTTATGATCTTTAGAATTTTTCACAAGACCCTTAGTAATGAGATTATTTTCAATTTCCTTCCTTTTTTAATGATCTCATCAAAGGTACTAGCACATTGAATTCTTAGGTGAAAGACCAATTCATTGTTTAGGTTTTGGGTGAAAATGTGAACACGTTTCTTTTTAGGAATAAGATAAGGGAATTTTCTTTCCATGTTTCTCCACCTTTGTAAAAATGACATAAAGGATTCTCCCTCATTTTATTTTACATTATATAAATTAGTCATGGAGATTTCATGTTCAATTTTGTATGAAAAATGTGCAATAAATTTGTCTACCAACTCAGGAAAGGTCTTGATCCCATGAGGTAAATTATGTGAAAACCACTCAATAGATTGACCTCCTAGACTTATAGGAAAGAGGTGCATTAGATATGTATCATTATAGGACACCTCAAGTCAAGCTATGAAAAATCCCCTTATATGTTCTCTTGGATCACTTTTTCCCTTGTATTTGTCAAATCTAGGCATTTCAATTTTTCGAGGGAAAGGGATCATGTTAAAATATTTTTTAAAAAGATAGGGGCATACATCAATGTATAAATCTTATTAGTGTGACCCATCACCATGTTTGTAACCATTTTCCTTAAATCTTGAATTTTTTGTCCCAAGTCATTTGTAGATGTGTATGGAGGTACAATTGTGGAAATGTATTGTTGTTGTTGGTGTTGATTTAAAGGAGTGTAATTTTGTTGTTTATGTTGAATTTGACTTGGTGAAATAAGCATGTGTTGCATGTTTGAGGAACCCACATTTTGGTAAGATCTAGCAAAGGTAGGTGATTTTTGGAGTGTAAATCGATCATGAAGTGTCTCTTGAAGCCTTTCTTAATATATTTTACATTGAATTTTGATGTATTAGGTGGTGGTGGTGGTGAATATGTGAAAGTATCAGCCACCTTTTGTGATGATGTTTGAACTAGATTGGGTTAACTTGTTTCTAGCCATATTTTAGGGAATTAGTGGGATCTACATCCTTGATAATATGGGTAGGTACTTTTTAGCACCTTTTTGAGTCAAAACTTGAATGTAGTGATCATGATTTTTCTAAAATAGGATTTCCATAATTTTCATTCCCAGATAGGGTCTTGCTCGAATTCTAGAAGATCCTCACATGTGGGATCTTGACCATCCTCCATATATGAGACCCTTAAAGGCTCATTATGAAAGAAGGGTGGTTTTGAAGATGTTCCTTCCTCATGTTGACCAATGCTTATTGGAATGTTGGATTATTATTGATGGGATTCCATGTTTTTCTTATATTGAGATCTTGTAATTGGCATATACAATACACGACTTTAGATAAAATAGGCTTTATTTTTGACATTTTGATGCTTATTTCTCAAAATAAAAATAGACCTAAAGTTAAGTTAGATCTCCCAATGATGATAATAATATTTGTATACACCTAAAAATGGTCACATCATAATAGTCTGGTAATTAATTAAATATTTGTAATATTTAATTAAATCTCTGAATTCAATCTGCGTATAAATAAATCTAAATAATTTATTTATATTGTTCATTCTTTCATTTTGATTAAATAAATAAGTTTATTTAATCACTTCTCTTATCCATTTCTTAATTAATTAAATAAACAATACTATTTATTTATATTAATTATCATATAATCTTGGCTTGAATATTTTATTCAAATAAAGATTAAATATTCTTCTCTTCTAATATTCTTCTAAAAATCCATTCACAATTCCATATTCTCAATATTTAATTAGTTCTTCTAAAGTTCATGCACAATTAAATATTCCAAAATATTTAATTAAATCTTCTATAGTCCTAAAATCAAAAATCAAACTCACATGAAATTAAATAAATTTATTTATTTAATATTGGATTATCTTCAACAACCGTGAAACAAACTTCCAAAACAGAAAATTAATTCCTCTGTTCCTATGCAAGCTTGTTCCCATGGGTTGAAGACAAGCCTCCATTCTTCTCTCCAACCTCCCAACATCTTCCATCTTCTTCTCAACCTCTCCATCTCTCACCATCCAAAATTACCAGACAATCTCACAGCGATTGATCTTTGCCAGCCAGGCTCTTGCCTGCAAAAATCTATAAAAGGGACTGCCAAGTCTCTAAAAAACATAGAAGCTTGTATACAGGAAAACTATAGCCAATTTGTAGTAGCATAGCCTTTTAGCATTCATAATCATTTTAGCATCATAGCATAGCATAGCAGTATTCCATATCATGGCATATCCACTTCATATCATAACATCCATAATATGTAGCCCCTGTGCATAATCTACAACCCCTGTGCATATCCATATCAACATTTCACTTCATCAGCATATAGGATAGAAGTATTCTCCTTTTGCATACTCGTTCTGTAGGTTGCCATTCTAAGAAGCCTTGCTTACACAATCTAAGAGCAACAGCTTCAAGAAAATCCCTGGAGATAGAGGACAATGGAACGGTTCTGAAGAAGCTTTGTTTGTTTTGATTTTATTTCAATTTATCTTGCTTTCTTTAGTTTAATGTTTCATTTGTGTGTTTTTTTTATCTTATATTGATACTAACATATTTACCACACATTTTTGGCGCCCACCGTGGGGCTCTTGCCCCATATTTTAACATATTTTTGTAGATTTTTCTGACAGTTTACGGCTAGAAGAGTGATTTAGTGCATTAAACACGTTTCAGCGCCCGTTCATTATTTTACAGCACTCTTTAACACTGTTATAGCGCTTGTTATCCATTTCGCAACACCTGTTTTCCATTTTGTAGCTCTCGTTATCCATTTCGCAGTGCCTGTTTTCCATTTTGTAGCGCCCATTATCCATTTCACAATGCCCATTTTTCATTTCACAGTGCTGGTTATCCATTTCATGGCGCCCATCAGAAATTTCATAGTGCCTTTTACTAATTTCATAGCGCAATTTTCTATAGCACCCTTTAAGTCTGTTTTAGCACATTTATTTACAGAATCTGCAAATTGTAATTTGTAAATTAGGTAGATATTTGACTAGATCTGACGCAACCGCGGCCAGTAGGAACTTAATTGGAATGAACCAATCCTAGGATAGGAACTTAATCAAAATGAATCAATCCTAGGATAGACATGGATTTTAAAATGAATCAATCTAGGGTAGTCACTACACAATGATCTTGCAATTAAAATTGAACAACTTGCTTTTGTGAAGCAATATCTTCACTTAGAGTAGATCAATTGTGATTTAGGTTTTAAAAAGAACATTTGTTTGCTTTGTCTGCGGCAATAGGTCTATGCTCTCCCCTTAACTGGGTGGTCAAAATACTAAACTTTCCTTTTCAATTTCATGCAAATTTACTGTTTTGATCACATCCTTTAGAGAGCCTGCTCTTGTGGGAAAAAGTACTCACCCAAGAGGAACGACTCAAGTGGGTTCAAGCCAAAGCCAGGCTATTCCACCCCACTATAAAATTTAAAGCAAAACTGGGGAAACCCTCTTTTGATGGTAGTGTGCATTGATAACCATCCCCAAAGCCTTTGTTCTAAAGGTAGGGAGGTCTCTCGAGGGAGTATATCATTTGCTGCATCGAACGGAAACCCTTACTACGAACTTAGTGTAGTGGCTAACTTTTCAGTTTCCGAACATCATAATAATCACAGTGCAGGGGGGGAAGAATCTACCCCCAAGATACTCACCATATAACTACCAAGGACTGTTTACTTAGGGGATCCGGTATCCACTTCCATCACTCTGAGTACGCACCTAGAAAATACAAAAACATGGGTGCCCTTTCGAGGGTGACACGGCTATATGAGTCGATGCAGTTCTAAGATGTGGGTTGTTGATTAGTATGATGACCTACTTGAGTACTAAGAGTGAGTTTGTTTGAACTATATGTCATGTGTAAAACCTGTTAAAACAATTTTTGAAAAACATTTTAATCATACACTTGATGTTTAGTATAGGACTTAAACACAACTATTCTACAATTTGCTTGATGTGTTTTCAATACATTAATTCAGTAAAGATCATCCAAAACTCACAATCACATTGATTACTCCCATGTTAAGAGATTGGAAATCCACAACCTTTGTTAAGAAATCCATCTTCAAACGAATCAAAAAGCCAAAGAAAACCCTTAGCTACAAGAAACTATTGAAGAAAAGGTGATTCTTGTACCAAAGTCGAAAGGTTTTATTTAAACATAGAACCTTTATACATCGATATCATGATTGTGTTAGGGGTTTCACTGATGATTATGCTGTAGAACCATTATAATCACAAGCTTTCTTTCAAAGAAGAGCCCTTTCTCAAAGACACAACCATAGTCAGTGTATTCATTTTTGTTATATTCCCCAACCCGCAATTGAATATTCTACTCGTCCAAATCAATTTCTGCAATAGAGAATTCAATCACATTAGGCATTTATCACAAATCCATTCTTTTACAAAGCTATGATCAAATTTCATAAAGTACAAAATCATCCTTTTCTTGATCTTTTGCTTAAAGTTCCTGCCAACAGGATTTTCATCCTTTCAACTAGGGAACAACATAAGCTAAAGTCTAGAAATCTTTAAGTCATAGAATCTTCATTCTATCCTAACTTTCATATCTATCACAAATTGCACTATTTCATTCTTTTGATCAAAAGTTAGTAGAATTTGGAACAAAGCTTATGCCTGTTGTCACGAGATCTCGAAAACACATGGAAAAAGACGAAGGAGAAACTACCACAAGCAAAATGGGTGACCATAATGAGAAAGAAGAGGAAACATTTAATGTTGAAGAATTAACAGAAGAAAAGCTTCAAGAAGCAGAGCAAGATCCCCGATTCCATAATCTTATGGAAAGGATTTTAGAATGAAACAAAGAAAGATATTTTCTTTCATTAGCTAATCAAGGAGCTAAGTTACCTTACAATTTCAATATTGAAGGGATTAAACAGAATCCTGAAACTCCTCCTAATGATCTTAGTGCCCTTACTCAACAGATAAAAGAATTACAAGGGAAAATAAAGGAAATGTGAGGAGGTACAACAAAGAAGTATGTTTTGGATGACATATCTCCTTATCCATTTGATAGGAGTCTTCAAATGATCCCTTTTCCAAAAAATTGCGAAATCCCTAAATTTTATAGTTACAATGGAAAAACTGACCCCATTGAACATGTGAGGGATTTCCGAAATATGAGTCTTGAATTTGCTTATGAAGACACCTACTTAATGCGATTGTTTCCATGAAGTTTGGGTGGACAGTCCATGGAGTGGCTTTCCAAGATCACTCCTCCCATCAAAACTTTTGAGGAGTTGATAAATAAGTTTATATCACAATACGCTTACAACATCCAACACCAGATAACAATGCTTGATCTTTGTAAAGTGAAACAAAAAGTAGGAGAATCCTTCACTACATTTTTGCAAAGGTGGAGAAGGTTGTTTGCACAATATTCCCGTCCTATTCCTGAAAAGGAAAAGATGGATATCTTCATCAATAGCCTAGATCAAGAATTAAGTTACAAGCTTAATCTTCATTGTCCTCATAACTTTGAAAAATTGATTGAAAATGCAATCACCATTGAAGGGGCCTTGGTTAAATGAGGAGTGATAAAACTTGATAATCCAATTTCATCCAACCAAAACAACAATGATAAAACAAGGTTTTGGAACAGAAATAAAAATGTTGTCAATGATGGTATAGTATATGCAAATAATCTATGAACAAGACCATCTATCTTCAACCTATCAAGTGCTCTATGAACCAACCAACAAGGAAATACCAATCAACAAAGAAACACCAACCAACAAGGAAACAACAAACAACAAGGAAAAAACTCCAATCAAGAAAGCATGACCAATCAAAATACCAATCAAAATCGTGGTAATTTCAATAACAATCTTGGCAATACCCAAACATCAAATCCGTCCAGACCTCCATTCTTTTCAAATCGACGGAATTTTACCACTTTGGGTCAATCTCTTGAGTCTGCTCTCAAGGAGCTTCTTGATAATAAGGTTATCACCTTACCACCACAAAGAGATTATGAGCCATGAGTCAAACCACCATCATGGAATGACTCGTATTATTGCAATTATCATCAATGTAAAGGTCATAGAACAAATAATTGTCAAGCTTTGTGAAATCTAGTACAAGATTTAATTGACAATGGCACCATTACAATTGAAGGACATCATAACAATGATGATCATCAAGCATTCAAAGATCCTTTACCAAAATATCAAAAGGGGGAAACATCAGATACCAAAGCAAAAAGCATAAATAATGTTGAAGACAACATAATCCACCATATTTATGCAGATGATCAATGGGTTAATGTTATCAAAATCAAGGAAAAACAAGAATATCAACAAGTTAATGTGACTACGAGAGGACAAGAAAAATTTGTTCTAAAAGGGAGTTCATCTAAGGCAGCTATTCCTTCTCCAAATCATTATAATCTAGTTGATCAATTGAGAAAAACATCAGCTCAAATCTCCATCCTTGAACTTCTCAAAATATCCCCCATACACAAGAATATTTTAGAAGAAGCTCTTGTAAACACAACTGTTGACACTGATCTGGATGTAAACAAATTTCAAGCCATGGTGGGACATTTGTCTTCCCCCACTTGTCTTTCATTCTCCGAAAAATATGATGCCTCTATGACACATCCACATAATTCATCGCTTTATCTTGAAGTCATGATCCATAAACATCAAATTAGATGTGTCTTAATAGATGGAGGAGCTGGTTTAAACATTTGTACCTTAAAACTTATACATGCCTTAGGAATATCAGAAAATTCCATTGATCCACGAAGGAAAATAACTATCAAGGCATATGATGATGAAGAAAGAGTTTCAAAAGGACTAATAATGCTACCTATCAGAGTGGGACCTATTGTGAAAAACACATTTTGTCAGGTTCTAGATCAGGATCTTTCCTATAACATACCTTTGGGTCGTCCATGGATTCATGATATGCAAGCAGTACCATCAATGTACCATCAATGCCTCAAGTTTTCGTACGATGGATAGGAAATAACTATACAAACTTATTACAATAGCACCCAAACTTGTTCAAATCTTTGAGCAACTCAAGATGCCTTTGTGCCACATAATAGGGAGGCTCTTTCTGTTTCTTCTTCCAATCTACAAGGCCAATTGCAAGAACTGACAAAGAATCTTGACACCAAGCTACATTTTAAAGACAAAGGAATAGGCGAATATTCGCTATCCCTTTCTAGCTTACCTCCTTCTCCAAGGTCACATGGTCAGCCAACCCTATCAAATCAAAAGATTGCAACAGCCTCTACATCCCAAGCTTTTGTGCCAATCACAAGGTTTGATGGAAAATTCATTAAAACTAACACCACCGAAGAAGAAGCTGAAGATAGGGACATTCTAAGTTGGCTATACAAGGATGAAGATGAATCTCTCTTGCACATCAAGTTACCTACTGAGCAATATGGCAAAGGGTATACTATCATGCAAAGAATGGGTTATGAAGGAAGTGGTCCTATAGGAAAAAGAAAAGAAGGAATCATTGAGCCAATTCAACCTATTTCAATACATCAAAACGATAAAACAAGACTTGGATATGGTAAAGATACAGAAGAGTCAACTTCACAGCAAGCACAACAAACTCATAAAGGAGATAAACCCCACGAAGATGTCACTCTACAAAAATTTTATGGATCAATTTTTCAATTGCAGAATAGTTCAAACACTGATTCTAATGAATACGAATGGGATGATGTCCCTGATGATACATTCTTAACAGAGAAAAGGGTGGATGTCATACACAAATTTGCACCCACGTTTTTACAAGGAGAGGGCTCAAGGCCTCCACTTGATTATGTTTTACAAAGTGATCATGACTCAAGTGAGGACGATTCAAATTTTAACGAGATTGATAATCGACAGGAGAATACCATCATAGATCTTGTCTATCATGAAAATGACAACCATATCATGACTTTGACAGCTCAAGACCTTACCCAACCTATTGATTCCATGCCTTTAGTCTATCCAGAACTTATCGATTGGGATGACGATGCACCTATCCATATCCCTACATTCCACAATGATGAGGATATTGTAAATTTCCTTTGTTCATCTAGTCAAGAAAACGATTGTTTAATCCAAGAATCTCATAGTCAAGATTTTGATAGGGAGGGTGTCAAGTCTCTTAGCTACAAAATAAATGAAATAAAAGATGGATCTATCAGTGAAAACCGAAAAACAGTAGTGGTAGATCAAAACAAGAGAAAAATAAAGAGCGAATCTGACCGTGAAAACCTTTTTGAGGCACTGAAGGATGAGAAACTTGACACTCTTCCCAAACATTATCAAGAAAGATCTTCTGTTTTGATTGAGCCTATAGAATCAATCAACATAAGTACAGCAGAGCAGCCAAAAATCTTGCAACTTGCAGCATCATTAACAGTGGAAGAAGTACTAAAATTCATGGAGTTCTTGAAGGAGAATCAAATCAATTTTGCTTGGTCATATGCTGATATGCCAAGGTTGGATCCTAATCTGATAATGCATCATCTATCCATAAATGTAGGGGCAAAACCTTTGAAGAAAAAACTCAGAAAAATGCATCCACATGTTGCATTATTGGTTAAAGAAGAATTAAAGAAGCTTTTAGATGTTGGATTCATTCGGTCTATTGACTATGTAGAATGGATTTCCAATATCATACCTGTTTCAAAGCTAGATGGAAGGATTAGAATTTGTACATATTTTAGGGATTTGAACAAAGCATGTCCCAAAGATGACTTTCCTTTGCCAAACATAGATATGATTATTGATTTAACAGCTGGCCATGCAATGTATTCACTGATGGATGGATTTTCAGGATATAACCAGATAAAGATTGCACCAGAGGATCAAGATAAAACAGTGTTCACATGTCCTTAGGGTACCTATTGTTGGAATGTAATGCCATTTGGGTTAAAGAATGCAGGAGCGACTTATCAAAGAGCAATGCCAACTATTTTCCATGACATGATGCATACCTTCATGGAAGACTATGTGGATGACTTATTGGCCAAATCTCACACAAGAGAAGGACATCTTGAAATCTTGTCAAAATTATTTGTCAGAATGGAGAATTTCAATGTTCGACTCAATCCAAAGAAATGTGTCTTCGGTGTTAAATCTGGAAAACTCCTAGGATACATTGTTTCAGAAAAGGGCATAGAGGTTGATCCAGAAAAAGTACAAGCTATAATGGACATGCCACCACCTCAAAATATCAGTCAGCTTTGATCTGCAAGGACGTCTACAATCCATTAGGAGACTTATAGCTCAACTGGCAGACAAAAGCTTACCATTTACACATCTATTGCATAAAAATGTCCCATTCAAATGGGAGGAAAAGTGTGAAGCATCATTTAATCAAATCAAGCAGTATCTTATGAATCCACCATTCCTAATTCCACCAGTTCCAGGAGAGCCCCTCATACTTTATATTTCAGCAACAGAAGTATCTTTGGGAGCCCTACTAGCACAAGAAGATTCTACAGGTAAAGAAAGGGCTATATACTATATCCACAGAACTTTAACAAGTCATGAATTGAACTACACTTTCATTGAAAAAGCTTTCTTAGCAGTAGTGTTTGCTTCCAAAAAGTTGCAACACTATATGTTGGCTCATACAGTTAAGTTGATCACCAAAATTGATCCACTAAAATACCTCTTAAGCAAAGCTACCTTAACAGGAAGACTAGAAAAATGGGTAATGATCTTAAGTGAGTTTGACATTCACTATGTAGATCGAAGAGCTATAAAAGGACAGGTTATCACAGATCAGTTGGCTGAAGCACCTTTACAAGAAGAAAACCCAATGCATATTGAATTTCCTGATGCAGATGTCTTCACAACAACAATTCAAAAATCATGGACATTATATTTTGATGGATCCTACACGCAATAAGGCTCGGGGGCAGGAATTCTTTTTGTCACACCTGAAGGATATACCATTCCAAAATCATATTGGTTGATGTTTCCTTGCACAAATAACATGGCTGAATATGAAGCATTGCTAATAGGAATAAAGATAGCATTGGACTGGCGGATTACAGAATTGCAAGTCTATGGTGATTCACAACTTGTCATTAATCAAATCAATGATGATTATCATTCTAAAGATGATAAGCTGCTACCTTACAAGAACATGGTGGATGATTTTAAAAAGTATTTTGTGACAATCAAGTTTTCACAAATCCCACGGATTGATAATAAAGCTGCAGATGCAATGGCTACAATTGCTTCCTTGTTACAATTATCAGACAATCAAAATGGTACGAATTATTGGTGGAACAATTGTTTTCTCCCGCCTATGATAATCCTAAGACCCAAGTCATATGCCATTTAACCGGTTTTGATTCACCCTTATATGGAAAGATTTATACCTACTTGAAAGATAACATTTTACCTTTGGATTTATCTCGAAACCAAAAATAGAATTTCATACACCAATCATCCCGTTATACCTTGATCGCCGATATCCTTTACTGACGTGGTCTTGATGGTATGCTCCTTCGATGTCTTAAACGTGACGAATCTGAAAAATCCTTACAAGAAGTTCATGGTGGTATTTGTGGAACTCATTCAAGCGGTTTAACCTTAGCCAAGAAACTTATTAGAATGGGATATTATTGGCCTACCATGGAGAGGAAATCTTTTGAGTTTGTCAAGAATTGTTCTAAATGCCAAATTCATGGGAATCTTATTCATGCACCTGCACAGGAATTACAACCTTTCACTCCGACATGGCCTTTTTCTCAGTGGGAACTAGATCTTGTTGGTAAAATTCACCCTTCATCATCAAATGGACATAAATTCATCATCACAGCTACAGAGTATTTTACAAAATGGATCGAAGTTGTTCCTTTGATGACCATGACTGGTAAACAAATCTCTTCATTCATCCTGAATTACATCATTTGTAGATATGGAATTCCTAATTCTATCATTACTGATAATGGGAGGCCTTTTAAAAATTAGGATGTTGATGAACTTTGTGAAAGGTTTCACATTCAACACAGGTTCTCTACACTTTATTATCCACAAGGAAATGGTCAAGCAGAAGCTTCAAACAAAACAATTTTGAAGATCTTGAAGAAGACGGTAAATGATGTCGGTCATGATTGGCATGTCCAGTTAAATCCAGCTTTGTGGGCATATAGAACCAGCATTCACACACCAATAGGAGCTACCCCATATGCCTTGGTATATGGAGTAGAAGCGATCTTACCACTAGAGGTTGAAATGCCTTCGCTTAGGGTCTCACTCAAAGGATTGATAAATGATGAAGACTACCGAGTATCTCGTCTGCACGAGCTAGAATTGTTAGATGAAAGACGTCAACATGCAGTTGATCATTCGAAGGGTTATCAACAGATTATGTCCCGTAGCTACAATCACAGAGTTAAACAATGGACATTTCAAGTGGGTGACTTAGTCTTGAGAGAAAATCCACGCAATCAGCAAGACAGAGAAAAGAAAGGCAAATTTGAACCAAATTGGCTTGGCCCATTTGTCATCATTGCAACATACAGTTCTGGAGCATATCAGTTATCTACGACATAAGGGGACCTGTTTGAAGAGCCAATCAATAGCATTAATTTGAAGTTCTATGTCTAAATCATAAAAATTCTTGAAAAAATACAAAAAAATCATAAAAAGTCCCCAAAAAAATACAAAAAATCATAAAAATTCCTAAAAAAATACAAAAAAAATCATAAAAAGTCCTAAAACAAATATAAAAAAAATCATAAAAAGTCCTAAAAAAATACAAAAAATCATAAAAAGTCTTGAAAAAATACAAAAAAAATCAAAAAAGTTTTGAAAAAGTGCAATAGAAACAAGTGGTGAAAACCTGGCAAACAGGCACTATTTGTGATCAAAATGGGCTCCTTTATCTATTAGCTTATGTCTTGCATTCGCATAACGGCATCATCTATCCATATCTTTCATTTGTACATATCTAGCATATCCATATCATGCAACAGGAATCCTTGTGTTTCATCATGGCTTGATGAAATTTGTACATATCCATCATATTCAAGTTGTGTTTAAACTAGGGGCAAAAACACAGACTGAGACAAGAGAAGGGCAATGAGCTTTTTAAACATCACAAACAGACAAATGATAGTTTGACAAAAACACAACATACATTGACGCATCAAATCAACCACAACACCAAAACGATCACTCAATGCCAATGAAATCAAACAATGATAATCAAAACACAAATATCAATATTGACAACCAACTTGGATGATCTTAATCTGAATAATGTTTGAAATACTTTAGGCAAAATTTAAATTTTTGTTTGATTTTATATCATATCTCTGGAGCAATTCAATGATGTACTAAACTAGAAAAGCAAGGAAGGAGTATGATTTTTATTTGTCTGTTGTTTGGGAGGAAATCATTAGTACTATGCAAATTGGTTGTGTGACATGCTCTACTACGTATCATTGATGACATTTCGGAATTTGCATAGGAAACGGGTTAACTTTTGTCTGTTTATGCAAGCAATACTCAGGTCATCTCGGTTCAATTATACCTAGATGCTTGTATTAACTTGCTATATTAAAAATTATAAAAGCAATACTTAGGTCATCACTGGTGCTAACATACCCTTTGATGCTTGTATTAACTTTCAACATTTCAATGCTCTATGATGATACAAAAAGCACAAATAAGCTCTCATAATGGCAATATTGTATGGATACACTGCATGGTTAGTATAGATTACATTCATTTTAGGATTTGCAAATTGCATTTATAGATTTATCCAAAACTGGAAAAATATTAAATGTTTCATGTCTTTCCACTAAAATGACTAAGTACATTTTGACATTCACCAAAAACATCATTTCATACATTTTTCATACATATTTGCATCATAAAATCATAAAAAAACAAATCATACATCATAAATAAAAAAAAACATTCATAGGCATCCATCATTTCATATTCATATTCATATTCATTCATCAATAGATTGTAATTATATCATAACATTGCACTTGCAATCCAAAAATCATGCATACATATACATCATGAACATCACATAATAAACCATCACATAAAACATCATGCATATAGAAAATAGATGCACTCATCATAAATCATCGTTGCATATCATATATCTCCAAAGTGAATGTCAAAATGTACAAAGGTGTCACATGATATACATCATCAAAAATGCAGCCATATTTGTGTGTATACAAATGTCTCAAACGAGTATCATAGAATATCATGTACAATGCACTAGGCAGTGATATCCTCTGATGGTGCTGGTCTAGGACCTGTCCCACCTACACCTGATGGACCTGCTCCACCTGCCCCTGATGGACCTCCTAGAGGTAATGGATGTGAAACACCCCTGTTGGTAGTCTAAGAAAAACTATGTGTAGATCGGGACTATGTATAATTCACTCTCTGCTCAGGCAGCACTGCATCATGATATTTGATCCTATAGAACTTTGCCTCTCGGATGGCTCTGGTCAACTCTCTCGTCATGCCATCACCTGTTGCTGCTCTCTAAAGACTCTCAGCTAGAGCCATGGCCTCCTCACCCTGTCGTCGAGTTGTATCTCTCTTAGTCGTCATTGAAGTCAACTGCCCCTGTAGCTATGTAATCAAGGACTGCACCTATGCTAGCTGATCCTCTAAACTTTGCACTCTACTCTACAAGGTAGCTATCTGACTCGGCCCCACTTGATCTACTGAAGATGATGGACCTATCTGTCTCATCCATGGTCCACCTCTACCAACACCTCTACCACCTCTAACACCTCTAACACCTCTGCCACCTCTACCTCTACCTCTACCCCCACTACTGTTATCCCCACTCTCCTCATCACTGCTATCTCCATCATCATCTGACTCATCATCATCCTCCTCAGAATCATCACTCTCTCCAGCTGCCTCTTGCTGTCGTCTATGACCAGCTATCTGTGGTCTCTCCTCTACAATAGGGATAGGCTCATCGGGATCAAATAATTGTGGTGCAGGATGATCCAACATATATTGACCATACTTTGTCATCATCCCTCCATCAAGAATATTAGGTCTATAGTCCCACATCTGAGCTCCCAAACTGGTAAAATATACTATCGTTGCATCATATGAAATCCGTGGACCCCACACTATGACCTCCTGCTGTCGGCGCGCATAAATAGCAGAACCCATGGGCATACCCTGAGGCTGACCAAACTGTCGACACGCCCGACCAACAAGAAACCTCTCAATAATCCCAGGTGTCCAGACAATAAGATATCTAGTGGTAAACACATAGGGCATCTCCCTCGCATCCTCTGGCCATCCCTCACAATCTACATAGGGTCGCCAACAAACTGTATCCAAGTCATCTAGAAGACGCTGCCAATGAGCTAATTTACCCAGTCTTAGCTGAGTAATGATATCTGCATATCTGAATCTGTATGGCAGCCAACCGTCGTCCTCAAGTCAATGGTCGCATGACAGCAAAATGCTCCCATGCCCATATCTGTAACAGCGAACAACCAATTACAAAACTACGACCTCTGTCGTATACAATGTGATGTAGCTCATCATACAAATGTGCAAGCATGCACGATCCCCAAGCATAACGTGTACCCTGCATCACCATCCTCTCGAGTACACGGCCCCATCCAACTACAAATCCCTTCAACCTATGGTCGGGACACAACACACCTCCAATAAAGACTGCAAGTACAGAGGGCAAGGGCGCATATGAATCTGCAATATGACCCCATGGGATGAAATATCCAGCAATTTGATCATCTCTGAAAATCCTCCTCAAAGCATCAGTGCCTCCTGCCTCTCGACCATCAAATCTCACTATCTCCCCCATCACTAGGATCCTTAAGATACGGTACACATCCTCAGGAATCACGATAATCTCTCTTGTCACCAAGTGAAAGGTGTTCATGTCGCTGTGCCACCTCTCTGTAAGTGCTATCAATAGACCTCTGTTGAGGCGCACCTCAAGCATGTCAAGCAACGAGGTCAATCCACATGCCTCGATCAAATCTCGATCTTCCTGCACAAGCTATGGAATCAAACTCCATGTCCTCGGGAATGTCTCCCATAGCTGCAAAACGCCCAATCTCTCCTATTGAATAGGACGAGAATATCAAGATCAAACAATATCAAAAATCAATTCATCACGACAAATCAATCACATCTCAGTACAAATTTACCACAATCCTGTTTGTTTTTAACAACTTTAGAAGCAAACTTATCAAACAACGGTTTGTTTTTAACAACTTTGAAAACAAATTTATCAGCTACTATTTGTTTTCCAACAACCTTGGGAAGAAATTGATCACATCAAGTAACATCAAATCATGGGTGCTACAAGATGATGGGCGCTGCAAAACATCTGATGGGCGCTACAAAAAGTCTAATGGGCGCTACAAGATCATGGGTGCTACAAAACACTTCATGGGCGCTACAAAAACTCTAACAGGCACTATAGAATCATAGGCGCTATGAAAATCATCATGGGCGATATAAAAAGCATAAAGGGAGCTACAAGAATGTGTAAAACTACAAAGAAGTTGAGAAACGTGCTCTAAACAGAAAATTTTCAAACCACAAAAGTTTAACGGGGTACATACCGCGGGTCCATAGTGTGCCAGCCGCTGATGTCATCGGATGCACTTGAAATGATGCTGGTGGATAGGAAGTGCCATCTTTCTCACTCCAGAGCTCAAAAATTACAATTTTTACTAGGTTAAAAATGGGAAAATGACATGGGAAATGACATTTTTAACCTATTTAAATGCAAAATTGGGGCATTTTATCACATTTTATCACAGCAGGGGCAATTTAGGTCATCAATTTTAATCTCACATCTTTCCACGTCCATTTCTTCATATCATTTTCGAATGATGAATTGACATCATAAAAAATAAATAAAAATAAATAAATAAATAAAACTTCAAAATCTTATCAATTCATCCTCCAAGGGGGCATATACCTATCAACATTTGACAATCAGCGTCTGGGTATTCGACAATCAACGTCTGGGGAAAATTTCAAAATTCTTTGAAGCAATGCGTAAAACACATCACTTCAAAGAGGGGCAAAATGTATACACCTAAAAATGGTCACATCATAATAGTCTGGTAATTAATTAAATATTTTTAATATTTAATTAAATCTCTGAATTCAATTTGCATATAAATAAATCTAAATAATTTATTTATATGGTTCATTCTTTCATTTTGATTAAATAAATAAGTTTATTTAATCACTTCTCTTATCCATTTCTTAATTAATTAAATAAACAATACGATTTATTTATATTAATTATCATATAATCTTGGATTGAATATTTTATTCAAATAAAGATTAAATATTCTTCTCTTCTAATATTCTTCTAAAAATCCATTCACAATTCCATATTCTCAATATTTAATTAATTCTTCTAAAGTCCATTCACAATTAAATATTCCAAAATATTTAATTAAATCTTCTATAGTCCTAAAATCAAAAATCAAACTCACATGAAATTAAATAAATTTATTTATTTAATATTGGATTATCTTTAACAACTGTGAAACAAACTTCCAAAACAGAAAATTAATTCCTCTGTTCTTGTGCAAGCGTGTTCCCGTGGGTTGAAGACAAGCCTCCATTCTTCTCTCCAACCTCCCAACATCTTCCATCTTCTTCTCAACCTCTCCATCTCTCACCATCCAAAATTACTAGACAATCTCATAGCCATTGATCTTTGCCAGCCAGGCTCTTGCCTGCAAAAATCTATAAAAGGGACTGTCGGGTCTCTGAAAAACATAGAAGCTTGCATACAGGAAAACTATAGCCAATTTTTAGTAGTATAGCCTTTTAGCATTCATAAGCATTCTAGCATCATAGCATAGCATAGCAGTATTCCATATCATGGCATATCCACTTCATATCATAGCATCCATAATCTGCAGCCCCTGTGCATATCCGTATCAACATTTCACTTCATCAGCATATAGGATAGAAGTATTCTCCTTTTGCATACTCGTTCTGCAGGTTGCCATTCTAAGAAGCCTTGCTTACACAATCTGAGAGTAGCAGCTTCAAGAAAATCCCTGGAAATAGAGGACAATGGAACGGTTCTGAAGAAGCTTTGTTTGTTTTGATTTTATTTCAATTTATCTTGCTTTCTTTAGTTTAATGTTTCATTTGTGTGTTTTGTTTATCTTATATTGATACTAACATATTTACCACACAATATTGATTAATAAAATGATAGATTCTTACTTGAACTAGACTTGTGAGTCCAAGAAAGATTATCAAGATCAAGATTGATACTGTACTTGAACTAGACTTACATGAGTCGTAGAAAACTTGATAAAAAATGGATATTTCTAACTGAAGAGTAGCTTTGAAGCTCTAAAACTGGTATATCCATAAATGGTATAATATAAAGATAAAAAATAAGAGATCCAATTTAAAATTTGATAATGATAAGATACCAAAAATTTGTCCACTCAAATCTTATCAAGGAAAATGAAATAATGTCAATGAAAGATTTATTTCATCTATGTTTATTTGATAGTTTGATACTTATAATAGTTTGATATTTTACCTTTTATTTTTAATTTGTTATGGAATTTTTTAAAAAAATTAATAATTTTTGAGTTTTTATAATTTGTTCAAAGATTAGAAACACAAAAAGATACAATGAAAAAAAGATAATTTCCTAGGATCAATTTTGAATGGATATCTCCCCTTCAGTTTCAAGTGGAGATGATGATCTAAACAATCAAACACACAATACACATTAACAAGCCTACTCAAGCGGGTATGGAAAATAAGTTTTGACTAGGATTTATAAGTTCAAGGGGTATCCTCAAGATATACCACAAGGGTATGTGAGGCCTAATTTGTAGATGAAAGGGAATAATACTAAAAAACCAAGAGGAGAGGGTAACCCACTCTCCATCTTCACTTCTTTAAGGTATGAATTTCATAGAGGCTTATCATATATTAACAAGATTCCACTTCCAAAAGGTGTGTATTTTAATTCACCCCCCACTCTTTATACTCCACTAGAACATAAGAGTTGAGGTTGTCCCCTAGAATGATCACTTCTCTAGGCATGACCTCTAAAAAGAAAAACAAGATCACTTATTTCTAATACTCAAGATCACCATTGGGTGTGACAAGAGAGTATACATATGTATATCTTAGTGACTAAGAGACACTTGTTTATTTTAGAGCCCAAATCCAAATGTGAGAGATTAATTTTAGCCCACTTTCCAATGTGAAGGAAAGACAACAAATAAGATTGTCTAATATAATGATACCAAAAATGATAAAGAAATAAAGATTACTTTGAAATTTTAAGATAGAAATGGTGATTAAAATGAAGGTACCCAAATTCCAACACTATATTTGAAAATATAATTTAATCCAATATGAAGAGCTCCAAACTAGCTTTTGCAACCCTTTGAATTTTCAATCTCTGGGCACAAAGACCAACAAACAAGCCTAGAAAAGAAAAGAAAGATCAATTATTTTAGATCCTCAAGATCACTCTAAGGTTCAAGAGGAGAGCATACATAAGTAGATCTTGGGTATTAAAAGAAAATGATTTATGTTAGAACCCAAGTCAAAATGTTAATGGTAAATTTTAAGCTTGCCCCATTTTCAAATGTGTGAAAACATGCAAAACAAGAGAGTTTAAGGAAAAAATTGATAGCACCAATGGATTCCTTATGATTTTAGAAATGATAATGTAATTCTTGCAAATATCAACAAATAATTTTATAATGCGACAAATAGATGTTTAGAAAAAGATATGCTCATCACAAGGTTGCAATTTCAATTTTTTATTTTCACCTAATAAAACTAGATTCAATTATTTTGCAATATTTTTAATCCCAAAAATAAAAATGAAAAGAACAAAACCCTACTAATTTTCTGAGAGCTTTCCAAAAATGTAAAAATATTTGAAAATTTCCTTAATTTATGCTCTAAAAAGTAGATTTATGGTCAAACCCTAATTTCCAAAAATTCAATTTGTTGTCACTACTTTGACCTAAAAAAATAAAATACAAAGAATAGACCCCTATTTAATTTTTGTGAGCTTTCAAAAAAAAAAATTGTTGATTTGCAACCTTAAAACTATATTTATGAAAAAAATAAAAATGACAATAACTCACCAACTATTGATGATTTGAGTTTGATTTTTTATTGTATCCTCTTGATATGATCCCTAACCTTCAGTAAAATATTTGTAGAAAAATTCCAAGCATTTTGAAAGTTACGTTAAAATCTTTGAAAATTATGGGTTTTCCCTATTTGATAATTTCATCATTATTTTGATCTCAAAAATGAAAATACAAAGAATGGATCCCTATTCAATTTCTAAGCACTTTCAAAATATATAAATATTTATGAAAAATTTGTTGATTTGTAACCTAAAAATCAAATTTATAAAAACCCCTAAAATGTTAATAGTGCACCATGTTAGAATCCAAGATCAGACATGCAAACTAAAAAATACTTTCCACAAGAGACAAACAGAAAAAGCTAGAGCAATTTGCATGAAGATGTGCAAATGAATAATATTCGGGAATTAGGAAAATACAAGAGATGAATTTCTTTATAAAAGCAATGTATGCATAACCCTAAAAGGAAACCCTAGTGTGCACACTTAATAATTAATAAATAATTAATTATTAATGTGTCTAAGTCTAGCTTAAGTAAAACTAAAGTGATAAGTGAATTAATTAACCAACATGATTAAATTAATTAAGTGAAATAACTTATTACTCTAACACCCCCCCTTAAGATGAACTTAGGAAGTATCTAAAACACTAAGGAAAAGATGCAAGAAAGCAAAGATGGGTCCCAACAACAAGGCCTGATCAGGTACCCATGAACAAATGCAATGCAAACTAAACCAAACGAGGTAAAGGAGAAAACAATGTGGGAACAAAACTCCTCCCCAAAATAGGATGCAAAACACAACTAGGTGATGAAAGATGGAGGACTCCATAAGACCCGCCAAGGACACCATCCATCACAAAGATACATGAAAGAAACCCCCCAGAAGAGAGGAGAAAGAGACCACATAGCCCCCCCATAATGAAGTAGCTCCAAAAAGACCGAAGAAGTTGCATCTCCTGAAAGAAGTGAGAGGGAAGAAGCCTCATGAATGCAATCTCTGAAGGTAAATCAGGTGTATCCCAAGATGTCTTCATATAAGCAGGTGTGACCTCAACCAATGAAGAAGTCAAAGTAGGTGAAGACTGAAGAGAAACCTCCAAAGATGAATGATCAACTAGGTCTTGTTGCACTGAAATAGAAGTAACCACATTTGTAGCCATAAAGGTATCAACTGCAACAGTAGGTGGAGGAGATAAAATGAATGGCTCAAGAACTGGATCTGAAGTGAGAACACCAATGTTCAAGAAGCCAAATGTATCCTCTGAATGATGATTCACACTAGAAGTGTGATGAACATTTGTAGGAACAAAAGCACCATCAGAAGCAAAATTTTCAAAGGAATACAACAGAGATGAGTGATCCACCACCCCAGTAGCAATAACCTCTCTACTCTCCAATTCTTTGATGATAACGGAATCAGGTGTGAACTCCACAGATCTCCCATTGCCTCCATGTGTGATCTAATATATGAAAAGAAGGTTGTTTGTCATATAAGGAACACACAAAACATCCTAAAAAGTGTTATCCCAAAAACTAATAGACCCCTTCCCTGTAACACTCATGTATGTATTGTTTCCCATCAAAATAGGAGAAATAGTGCAAGGCTCAAAGGAAGTGAACATAGACTGTGAAGATTCCATATGCTGAGATGCTCTTGAATCTAGAAGCCATCTCCCTAATCCAAGACCTAAATAACCACAAAGAGCACGTCCCTTCATATCTGATGAAGTATGTAAACCAATTGTGCCCTTGTCATGTTGCTCTGAAGAAGAAGAATGAGGGGAAGGAGATGATGCAGAAATCCTAGAAGGAAAATCAATCTGATGTTTTTGAAGAAGATGCTTCAGCTCAACAATGTCCTTCTTATAGCAACTATGTTTTGCATGTCCTTCCCTCTTGCAATATGTACATGTAACCTTCTCCTTCTTAGATGATTTCCCCTTAGAAGAGGAGGATGAATCTGAGGAATCCTTTTGTTGCTCATAAGATTTGGAATCCTTTTGTTTTTGTTTCTTGCCTTTTCCTGTAGAAGCCTTTTGATCTTTGGGCTCCTATGATGCGATAAGTGCCTGTGATGTAGAAGGTTTCAACTTTCCCATGGTAGCCAATTTGGCCTGCTCTTAAGTGAGAATAATCAAAATCATCAAAGTCATAGTAAACCTAGTACCAAGAGCATCCCTAGTGGCATAAAAGGTAGATACAAAAATTGAATAATCTAGTCCAAGCTTAGAAAGAATGGACAATATCAACAAAGATTCTTCCTTCTGAACACCACATTGTGAAAGATGCAATCTGAGAGACTTAAGCTTTGTGAAAAAATATTGGATGCTATCAAAATCCCTAGGATTTAAGCCAATAAGCTCATTCTCCAACTGAAACCCTCTCATAGTATCCTGCTTCCCAAACAAAGACTCCAAAGTAGTCTAGATCTGATGGGGTGTAGTGCAAGACTCAATATGGAAAAGAAGATCAGGAGAAATAGACAAGCATAAAGCACCAAAATCCTCATCACACGTATTAAACCACTTTCTCTTTTCAGTAGCACCTATAGGTTCAACTTTTATACCCATGGTCACCCTGTACAATCCTTTGTGCATCAAATGAATCTCCATTTGTTTTTTCCAACCAAAGTAGTTGAATGGAGTAAGGGATACAATATTATGTGAATCTATGATGAGAAAAGCAGTATATACTCTCAATACAAAAAAAATCTCTTTGATCTCAAAAAAATAGCCTAAATTGCACGTTTCCCAAGAAAATAGCCAAGAAAACAAAAGCTGAGATCTAACAAAAAATAAGATACCTGGTAAAAATTCTAGAAAAATCAGGTATGAGATCTGTGTAGAGGGCGGATTCAGCTTTCTGATGCTACAAGAATGGCAAAAAACGGAGTCCGAAGTCAAAAGTTATGCCTCCCGGACTGAAAACAACTACTTCTGACTTTAGAGGCAGAAAAAGCATCAAAAAGGAAAAACCAAAAAATCAAACCTGCACCATTGGATAGTTCCTAAAACTAGCTTTCTGAGATATCTCGTTTTCGAAAATCTGAGTTCGTATGCAAAAGTTATGGCCAAAATACCAAAACCGCTCCAAAAGGGTTTGGGGATTAAGCCTGGCAATTTGGCTAGCTGCTAGCATTAACCGCTAGTAGTTAACCACTAGCGGTTAACCGATGGCGACGCCATTAACACAATTTTTTTCTTGGATTGCGTGCCATACCAGGTCGTACGACCCAAAAATGAAAAAAAATTACCTCTCAAAGTCACTATGTCCAATTTCGATGATTTGACAATCGATTTTGGGGTTTTTGGGCACTTTGAATGCGATGGTGAGGTCTGTTTGGGCTCAAAACACTCCAAAATTGTAGGTATGCTCTGGATATGGAAACCCTTATAAACTTCAAGCCCTCGCAGATCTGACAAACAAAGGCCTTTTTCTATGAAACGAAAGGAAAACATAACCGTTCTAACAACTTTGGATTCAATGGAATGCTCAAAATTTGACTACGAATCATGGATATTAATGCATGAGTTGATTTCTTCACAAAAAGCGGACAAGGCGACTATAGATCTGGTGCTTTGATACCATGTTTGACGAAAAAAAGGTCAATCTTGACTGATTTGAGCATTCTAGACACAATGGCAAGGTCCAATTTGACTCAAGATGCACAAAAATGTCACTTTCAGGACATGATCCCTCAAAAAATGAACAGGAAGAGGCAGATCTGAAGCTCTGATACCATGTTGAAGTTGAGAAATACAACCTCACAGAACCTAGTGAACACCTGCAAGCAAATAACCTGTTACAAGAGAAAAATAGAAAAAGCCAAAGCAATTTGCATGAAGATGTGCAAATGAATAATATTCAGGAATTAGGAAAATACAAGAGATGAATTGCTTTATAAAAGCAATGTATGCATAACCCTAAAAGGAAACCCTAGTGTGCACACTTAATAATTAATAATTAATTAATTATTAATGTGCCTAAGTTTAGCTTAAGTAAAACTAAAGTGATAAGTGACTTAATTAATTAACCAATATGATTAAATTAATTAAGTGAAATAACTTATTACTCTAACACACCAAATATTGATAACCTAAACTGAATTTTTTTATTAGAGCATCTTGAGATCATCCAAAACCTTCAATATAAATTGTGTAGAAAAAATTGTAGTCATTTGAAAGATATCATGAAATCTTCGAAACCCTAGGATTTTTCCTTCAATTTATAGAAGTTAGCTCCAAATTAATTTTTTTACATAAAGAGCTAAAAACAAGCAAGATAGGGTTAGAAAAATCTTAAAAAACAAATATTTAATAGGGATGTGGGTCCCACCAAGCATGCCAACACATGGATGATGAAAATGTGAATCACAAATAGTAACAATGCAATGGAAGATCTAATTTCACACTTCAACAATCACTCAATAAAGCCTAAGATCTATGCATAAAATCAAATGATAAACAATAATACCATAGAAAAGACCTTAGATTGCTCTATTACTTATTTGATGAATAGTTGAATGCTTGATGTAGATTGGTCTCATATTTTTAGCATAACCTTGATATCAACATGATATACTGATGACTTGATGTTTGATAATACTTAATATGGATGCTTGATAAATGCTTGCTTGATAATAACATCTTGATAATGATAACTTGATAATGGTAGCTTGATAATGTTTCATAGTAAAAGTGCTAATATTTGATCATGAGAGTGCTAGGAGATATGAATGAAAAAAGCAACTTCTTATTTATATGCTTCACTTTATATTTGATCAATGGTGGAAATTAATTGAAAAGATTGATGGATAGAAAAAATTAAGATAAGATAAGACCTAAATTTGAATTTTAATGGAGTGAAAATTAGAAGAATTAAATAAATAAATTTATTTAATTCAAAATAATAGTTGCAAAAATAAATAAATATCAATTTATTTATTTTACATTGAGAAAATATGCAACTTAAATAAATTATTTTAATTTATTTAAAAGAGGGATGTTATTAATTATAGAGGACCAAGTGGAGGGAAAATGATAAATGATGGATTAATTAAGTAACTAAAAATTATTTAATTAATATAGATATGATAAAAATATTTAAGATAATTAAACAAATAATAATTATTTAATTAATATGGATAAACGAAATGATAAAAATAATGATAAGATGATAAGATGAAAATGCACTAGTCATTTTTAGGTGTCTATAGATCCTACTTAATCCTTAATAATTGAAGATGGCTTTATGACTAATGTGAATTTGAATATGAAGTGCCCTTGTACCAAGATAATTGGATATCATATTAGTCATCACCTTGGATATCAAAATATTATCATGCCACTATTTAGGGACAAATCTCGAACCACAAAATTATCCTATATGATTTGTAGATTGCTTTACTTTGCTTCCCCTAATATATGGTAGTGTATTTTGATCTATCTTCATGAATATTTGGAGATTTGACAATATTTAGGGTTGAAGCCACAATAGTGGTTTACAATTCAAGTGAGGAAGGAAAACTCACAAAAAATGACCCCAAGGCAAAAATTGTGATTTTGGGGGTTCATACGAACCTACTGGTTCGACCGAACCCATAAGGGGTTCACTCAAACCAAGGTTCGAACGAACCCCTTTGAATCTTGGGCCCCAAAAAAACAAAAAAAATGCATTGGCAAGGGGTTTGAGTGAACCCCTTGAAGAGGTTCGCTCGAACCCCCCTTATCTCTCATCACCCCCTGGAGACACAAGAAAATCCCAATTTTTTTCACTTTGAAGCTCGGTTTGAACATGAAAATGGCGGAGACTTCACAAACCCAATTGGAATCAGGTAGTCCTTGGAACGAGCTATCCAACGAATATAATTTTGATATGTTTTGGTTTTATTATGTATTTGTTTTTTTAGTTTTATTAAATATAAGCTTTTCACCAAAAATGAAGGTCTTTGTTCGCACATGTGGAAAAATAGCAAATTATCAATAAAAAATTTGAAAAATATGAGTGCACTAGATATTGAAGTCCTTGATCCAACAAAAGAAATTGAATTTCGATATATACAAAAAAGTTATGCATTATACGATTGCGCTATGTCTGAATTGTAATTGGTTTGACCTCAAAACTTGATTAAAGAAAAAATATTCAATAAAAAACTATCTAACCAAGTGGAAACACTAGATATTGGAGTTACAAATCTAAATTCGAAAGAATTAGAATTTTATCCTTCATGGAAAAAAAGTTATGCATTATACGGTGTGCGTCACTTTTTAAAAATGTTGTTTTATGAAAAAAACCAATTTTCGTGGGAGATGGAAAAAGAAGTGCAATCTGATTCCAAAAATTTTGAAAAAAATATTTTTAGAATCTACAGACAAAATGTGACGAGACTCTATTTTGCATCATCTTCAAATTCCTCATGGTTTAGCCACTATAGGTGCCCGAATGTGAAGATTTAGTTAAAAATAATAATTTCAGTGTCCAGTTTGGCATAAAATTGTAAACCACTATTGTGGGATCACCCTTAGAAATATCTTAAGGATTGTTGATTAGTCATAAGGATTCAATTTCTCTTAGATCAACAATTAAAAATTGAACAATAATAGAAAAATATAATCTTTAGTCATGTAAGTGCTTATAAAATGATTGTACAAAGCTAGATTCCTTTTCGAAAACCAATTGAAGTGTGTAAATGCAAACGATATTCAAATTACTAATTGATTCCAATATGATTCTAGAATAAACAAATTGAATTCCTTTAAGTACAAAAATATCAACATATCACACAAACTTGTGTTCAATTGGTCATAGGTAGGAAATGCACATGTGGGAAGTCAGTCATGTCTAAACTTAAACAAATAAATTTGGGTGAAAGTTCAAGGATGACCTTGCAACTACAAACTAGTCTTGCTAAAAAAGAGGTCAAATCATAGTGAACATGTGCATATAAATGAGTGGACATTGGTGTGACAATCAAGTGAATACGACAAATGTATAAGGGTGTCTAGACATATAAATGTGGATGACTAATAGGAACATTGAAACATGTGTAATGATGTTGAGGTATGTGATGACCTCATGATTATGAACTAGTCATGGGATAGAAAATGGGCCAAATTATAGGGAAGTGATTATTCTCCTTAAAAAAATGCACATGTGGCCATCAAAGGCACATGTATGGCCATCTTGTCACTTGGAAAATATTTAGAATGTTTTTGAATTATATTTTTCAACACATTATTATGTAAATAAGTTAGGATTCAAAATTGTGACTTGTATTTTATTAGTGCCTATATCGATCAACTTTGCTTCATGGGACAACAATGCTACTCAATGTAGTGAGAGACAACTTTTTGAAAGTAAATGACTTTGAATTTTTTGGCCAACCATGCATGGTATGGATGCATGCATGATGGACATATTTGTGTATTTAATGGTCATAGGTGCATTCTATATGGATAATAGCCTATCCCAAATCATAATGGATAGTGTGTGCATTGAATGAGTGAGCATATATGTGGCAATCAAGTGAATAAGTCAAGTGCATAAAATTATATGGATATATAAGTGAGTGAGTGATAGGTGCAGAGAAACATTTGTAATGAGGCAGATCGATAAAAGAGGGCAAGAGACCCAACCTTGTACAAAATTGTGTTTGTAGACACCTAAAAAATGATTAATGCATTTTCATCTTATTATTTCATCATTATCCTTATCTTCTTCTATCTGTATCAATTAAATATTTTTTAATTATTTAATTAAGCTAACATTTCATCTTTTCATCCATCAAAATTAAATAATTATTTAATTATCTTAATCTTTTTAACATATCTATATTAATTACTTATCATTTTTCTTCCAATATTAATGAAAATTAAATTCAAAATTATCTTTGGTCTTCTATAATTAAATAATTTAAATTTAAAAAATTAATTAAATATTTTTCTCTATAATTAAATAATTTTAATTAACTACCACTTTTCTTTTAAATAAATTTAAAATATTTTTTTTAAATTAAATCTTTTCTTCTAAAATAAATAAATAAATATTAATTATTTCTCCTAGCTATCAAATTTTATTTATTTGATTCATTTTTTCTTCAAAATTCAAAATTTAGGTTTTATCTTATCTTGAATTTTCCTATTGATTGATATCAATCTCCACCATTGATCAAATGTTAAGTGAAACATATAAATAAGAAACTTTCATTTCATTCAAACCCAGTCAAATTCTTCCTACCACTTTTATTGTAAGATCTCTCTAACAATTTTACGATCAAAACCTATCAATCATTCAAGCATAATCAAATATTTTGAACATTATCAAACATTTATCATTATCATTTATCAAACATAAGTATCATTTATTTTTGAACATTTATCATTATCATTACATTAAACATAAGTATCATTTATCTTTGAACATTTATCATTATCATTACATTATATTATTATTCTTCTTTATAATTTTTTACTTTTAGATTATTATCTAAATTCTATATTGTGGACGGAATCTTGAACTTCATTCTAAATATACAATCCACCATTCTAAATATAGAAGTATTGTGTCAGTTTATATTTATTTTTATTTTTAATTTTTAAAATGGGAATGGCCAGGCATGCAAATCTCACCCTGACACATATTAACCGCGTCTCGGAAAGCAGCCACCTTGTCTGGGAAGAGACAGGATAGAAATTTTTTAGGACAATGAAGGTCAAAGGCTAAAACAGACAATTGTGCTTGTTACTTGAGATCCGACTCATATGTTCTTCTGGCACCGATATAAATGGTTTACATGATTCAGAATAACGTTCGATAGACATTTGATTCTTCATGATGATGTTTGGTAGAAGTTTGATTGTTTTCTGAACCTTTAGTGTGCGTTGATTGATTTAATTGGGGTTCATACAGAAACAATTCGGTCTAGTTTGTTCACCTTAAATTGACTTGTGAATTCGGAGGTTGGGTGGATGTGCCTCCTTACATGGATTTGAATACAGATTAGATTTTGGGGATCAGCTCATCAGGTTTCATTAAGTTGTGTTCAACCCTCTTTATATTCAGGGGATTTCACCTAATTCCATGATGAATCTGCGAGGATTTTACCCTACCCAGCTGGATCTACTGGAGAACAGAATGAATTACACAAATACTGATAATAACTCCACAACTGAAATTAAGAGCTGTGAGTTCACCGTCGATCATGATGGCTTCTACGATCCTGTAAGTGCAATTGTCTACTTTTATTAATTTATGACAAGATACAAATGCTTTTTTATTCTCTCTTTTGCTGAACTAACATAATTTTAATTTCTGAGATCTTTCTTTAAGGTTAGCTAAACATTTTGAGATAGATTAAGGTGCTTGAATTTTTGAACCGGGTTTGCGTTTTTGGTGGATCAGAGTGATGATTTGGCAGAGCTTCACTGGCTTGCGAGCTTTATAGATGAACCTTTACTAGGAAATGTACCAAAACCACTGGTTTCTCCTCGTTTTGGAGCAGAAACCAAGGATATACATGGCGTAGAACAAAGTTCTGATAAGTTTAGAAGCTCAAGTAATATATCAGCGTTGGAAAGTAGCTCTTGTTCTGGAAGTATACCTACTTGTACTCCTGATGTGACTGCTCCAGGAAAGGTAAGAAGTATCACGGCAAGAGTCCCGTTTAGCAATTTGGATTCCAGTAGTCCTGCCCTTGCTAACTCTAATACAATTTTGGAGAATTGTCCAAACTCTTCTGTCTCTGCTAATGTTGCTGTCTCCAGTTATTCAGATTTCTTGACTTCTGAGCAAGCAAAATCCCATCCCTCAAACAGACTTTCAGAGACAGATAGTATACCTACTTGTATTCCTGATGTGACTGCTCCAGGAAAGGTAAGAAGTATCACGGCAAGAGTCCCGTTTAGCAATTGGGATTCCAGTAGTCCTGCCCTTGCTAACTCTAATACAGTTTTGGAGAATTGTCCAAATTCTTCTGTCTCTGCTAATGCTGCTGTCTCCAGATCAAACAGACTTTCTGAGACAGATCGGAGGATTGAAGCAAAGTGCGAGGATGCGACAGAGGTCATTAAATGCATGAACTGTGACACACAGAAAACCTCTCAATGGATAGATGGAGAAAAGATACAATGTGCTAGTTGCCATACAAGATATACGCCTGTAGGCAATCTACATCACTTCGCCTATGATCAAGATGAATGCCATTTTTCAAACAAAATTTCCAAGAGAAATCAGGGGATCAAAAAGAAGGGACAGGGCAAGTTACATGTCATAAAATGCATGCACTGTGGCACCAAGAAAACTCCACAGTGGAGACCTGGACCAATGGGTCCTAAGACACTATGCAATGCCTGCGGCATGAGATATAGATCTGGAAGACTTGTACCAGAATACAGACCTTCTGCAAGTCCTACATTTTCAGTTGATAAGCACTCCAACTCCCACAAGAAGATATTGGAAATGATCGGTCAAAAGGAGTTTATATCACAGGCCTCTGCAGCAAAACAAACATGTTCTGGTTCTGAAGTACAAGCTTCCTACACGAAACCATCACAAGAAGTATTGGAAAACTGCCCAAACTCTTCTCTTTTTTCTAATACTGCAGTATGTAGTGGTTCAGATTACTTTGCTTCCAAGCAAACAAAATCTGATTCCTTAAAAGAAATCACAAAGACGAAGCAGGGGATTATGAGAAAGGGGCAGGATGCAATGAAGGTCAGGAGATGTGTTGACTGTGGCAGCCAGAGAAGCCGACAGTGGAGAGCTGGACCAATGGATTCTAAGACACCATGCAACACCTGTGGTGTGAAATATAGGTCTGAAAGAAGTGTGCCAGAGTACAGACCTGTGGCAAGTCCTACATTTTCAGTTGATAAACACTCTTACTCCCACAAGTTGGTCTTGGAAAGGAAGGCTCAGAAGGAACTTGCTTATCAGGAAAAACAAACACATATTGCTTCTGAAGTACAAGATTCATGTGCGGAACCACCACAAAATGGATTGGAGGATCAACCAAAATCTTTTATCTCTGCTAATGCTTCAGTCTGTAGTGTTTCTAAGCAAGCAAACTCTGATTCATTAAAAAAAATTCAAAAGACAAACCAGGGGTTCATTAGAAAGGTGCAGAAGGCAATGAAGGTCAGGAAATGCATGCACTGCAGCACAAGTAAAACCCCACAATGGAGAGATGGCCCAATGGGTCCTAAGACACTATGCAATGCTTGTGGGGTGAGATACAGGTCTGGAAAACTTCTGCCAGAATACAGACCTGCTGCTAGTCCTACATTTTCAGCCAATAAACACTCAAACTCCCACAAAAAAGTATTGGAAATGAGGAATCAAAAGGAATTAGTAGCTCAACCTTCCTAGACAAAATTAACACACTTTAGTTTCCAAATACAGCCTTCTTATATGAAACCATCACAAAAAGCTGGTAATATTAATTATTGAAGAATTGAGACATTCAAAGCTCATCTCAGCCATGTGGGTTTCAAGTAGGAATTTTTATATTATTTGTATTTGGTGCAAAGTTCAGGAGGTTGCTCAGTGAAATCAGTTTTGTAGACATTTATCTTTAATAAATACAATCAATATTTAAGGTTCAAAATTTTAGCTTCTTGCAGTCAGAACATGTAAATTGTCTTGAGGGAAGGGGATAAGAGATGAGGTTTTAGATTTATTGAATGTAGTATTTTCTGTCTCTGTGTTGATTACATGAAGTTGAGGGTGGAATTTTCTAGGAAACTAACCAATGTCCCTAGGTGTGAAGCGAACCCAATGGTCTTGTAAAATTGAATTTGGACGATGCAGACAAGAGTAATCCATAGCTTGATAGCATTGGGGATGTCCTCTGTACCAGTAATGGTCATACAGATCTCCCATGTGCTTATGTTATAGGCTTTCCCAAAGCCTCAAGCAATGATTTTGAAACTTCAGCCATAGTGCTAGGTCTAAGGACTGTGTCTATATGGAAAATATGAGGATGGTGATGAAGGTGACTCAATGTTTGTTATCATTAACTTGAAAAGTAAGGGTTAGAGATCCGCCGGTTATACATGGTACATAGTCATACCAAAGACATCTTCTGTAGTCTGTAATGGGTTATTTTCAAAACTCGAAAAATCATCTAACTAAAAACTTGATAAACTATTATTAGTACTCAGGAAAGTACATGAAATCTAATGCAGAGGGGACTTCATCATGAGAAATGCAGTAAAATACATAACAAAGAAATCTGAATAAAAAGTACATTTTATTCATTCTTTAGGAGAGATACATACTACAATAACTCGTCTTTGGTTTATTCACATATGTGTAAATAACTTGCCATTCTAGAAGCTAACTCTTCTACTCTCTCTACCCAATATAACTTATAGATCTGTCTCATTGGTTTCCCTTTCTAAATGTTTCAGATTAAAAATTGTTTCTCTCCCCTAGCCATTACAAGTCAGCTTGTTTCCCTCTACCTATTCTAAATTTCTACACGGTACAGAAGACTGTTTCATACAAACTTCTACTTTAAGCAACAGAAAGGTCAACTTCACACTTAATTACATACATAGCAAAATACATATATAAGTCCATACTACATTTATACAAAGAGTATGCAAAAACCCCCTAACAGTAAGGCAATCAGTAGCTGTCCCATGAAGACCATCTTGGACGAGGCCTTCCAGCTCGTAACCTCCAACTAGTAAGGAAATCTCTAGATGCCCCTGAAGGCCTTCCTGGATGAGACCTGCCAGAATTGGTGTCTTACATGATATTACTGCATGGCGTACATGATGTTGCTTCCTGGCAAACAAGATTGAAGACTACCTAACTAACAAGGAACTTCTCTTCTCATAGACCAAACTCGGACGATTACAATCCACATTTCAAAGCATTAGGAGGGGTTAGAGAGTCCTCTATAAAACATACTTCATAAAGCTTAAGGTATTGGCACACTAATTAAGAAGAGTGGGATAGCTATAACGAAGAGCAAGTTACCTATACATTCAACAAAAGTATTTTGTTTCTGGTTGTGCCACGCTAGGTCATCAACTGTGCTTGCCCCTAGAATATTTGATATAAAGTGATACGTTTACAAGCAAAGACTGCAGGGGTATATGCATCACTGGAGTTACCAATGCAGCAGGAAGATTGACAGAAGAAATTCAGACATCCAAGGGCAGTGTTATGCATCAGGTGCACCTTGCAGTTTGAATTGCTGGGAAGAGTTTACAAACTTGAAACAGGTAGGTGATTGATTTAAGCTGGTAATTCAGGAAACAATGTACTTGTTGAGGAACTTAATGCATTATAAGCAGCGATTGAACAAAACTCAAACAAGACAAGATTGTCAAGAAGAAATTTTTATATTGTCATCCTAATGATGGATCATGGTGTGTGATCTGAATTTTTTTTTGATGAAAAATAAAGTCGACACTGGTTTTTCCAGAAGCTTACTACTCTTTGACTCATAAACTGTGAAAACCTCATAGTCATGAGTCAAGATTGACGACTACAAATTGGGGAACAATGTAGATTCTTATTTCAATTGAAAGCTAATAAGAGCTCGATTGTAGCTATGTTGGACATAGGGTAAGTTCTCATCTCATGTGCAGGCATGTTTTGAGTGATACACTTGGAGAATGTGCATAATCACGAGTTTGACAACTTCTGTCTGCCTATTTGTCTGGGGATGGAATGCTGTGAATTTTGTCAAATTTGTCAGTCGACATCCATAATGAAGACCAAAAATGCCTAAGAAACCCACTATCCTTTTCTAACACGATGGTCTATGGTAGGCCAAGATTGAATTGTACATTTTCAAAGAACATTTTAGTATATCCTTTGTATTGGACCCCTTCTTGCAAGGGATCAGAAATCCCATCTTTAAGAACATGTCAACCACAACATATACAAAATCATGATCATGTCTGCTTGTACGGAGACCTGACATGAAATGCATGAAAGCAAATTGCCAAGACTTGTCAGGAATCGAGAGGCTGTGCAAGATAGGATACATACAATTTCTTATGTAATTTTGGCCAGAAGAAACTTCTCTATCCCAAAATGTTCCGCCACCCAATTGTAGTGAGCTTCCTAGACCATCTTTTGATGCTCTTCAATAGGAACACCAGTGTGCCCCATGTGGCATAGGAGTCTGTTCTCCAGGGGATAGTCAAGAACCTAATGTCTAGTTGCCAGTCTCTGGTACATGTCAGAAAAGTTAAGATCTTTGAGATATAGTTTGGGCCACTTGCTATCTCATGCTCCTCAGAGTGTAGAACCATTTTCAAGGCTGCAATTGGAGATCAGCTCAAGAAGTTAGCAACTCTATTGGTACTCTTCTTCTCGTGTCACACATTAAGGTGGAACTGTTAGAGATATGTAGATCACCTTTGAATCAGTCATAAACTTTGTGCATGTGTTGCACTGTAGGTGATCCATTATAGGGGTGGTTCACATAAAATTTGTGTGTGTTGCATTGTAGATGGTCCATAAAAGGGGTGGCTCACATAAATCTTGTGCATGTGTCACATTGAAGGAGATCAACTAGAAGGGTGTCTCACAGAAGTTTTGTACATTTGTTGCACCATAGGTGATCCATAAGAAAGATGGTTCATAGAGAAGAGTAAGATTGTCTTCCAATGCTGTGGTGTTGGGTAGAAGATATCCATGTGTATACATCCTCTAACAAGCGTGAGTTGGATAGAGGTTGCATTGGATTGGAAGGTTTGGAAATAAGCCTAGTTCTTGAAAGGGTGGCTTGTGAGAAGGTGAACAGCTAGATGCGTTAGGCTGGTGGTGATAATATGAGTTGTGAATTTCTTGTAAAGAGTGATTTGAATTGAGAAGTAACTTGGTGGGCCTTGTTTAGAAGATGTAGACCAAAGGGTTGATTGTCAAAGGCAAGTTGTAGTTCCTAGTTTGGAAAAAATCCTATAGAAGCAAAGGGAAAATAGTAGGGAAAAGTTTGCCAGAGATGACGAGGAACATATCATCGAGAATTGATTGCTTTGAAAAGCAGATAGAAGTGATGAGTCATCCTATGGATGTTTGTGCAAAGTGAACCATAAAGTGTATGGCAGTTTCCAAAGAGAGTGATAGTGTAGAATGTTCTAGCAGATCCAGTGACAAGGTGAAGAGAAGTAGTTTCCCTATAGACAACAATTGATTTTTAAGGAACTACAAAAGTGTAGTGAGATAGTTGACTCAAGATAGTGTGAAGGATTGGACGCCTTGTGAGCAACTAGTGATTGATCAAGAAGGGAAAGACAGTGGCAATGCTGCTAACGTTGAAGACAAATTAGATGGGATGTTTGATTTGGTGGAGAATGTGAAAGATGATTGGTAGAAATTAGCGAGAAGAATGGTGCCAATGACTAAAATTGAGAGTTCTGTAGGGAAAGTTGTTTCTTTTTGGTAACACAAATTCTTCTAGAGGATGATTAGTAAGCTAATTGATATTAGGGGGTAAGGAAGATGAATTTCCTTGCAAAAATCAAATGGATTTTAAAAGGTGTGAAGAAATCTAGAGAGGTCATGTGTGGTCAAAAGAAGAGGAAGTGATGTTCATTGCTGAGGATCAAATGATTGAAGTGATGCCTACAAATGTAGAGGCACTAAAGGATTGTGATATCTAAATTATTTTAGTAAAAGGAGTAGTAATGATGGAGGAAAAACTTTCCATGGATTGTTTCCTTGAACTGCCAAGAACTTAGAGAGGTAATAGACCTAACTTCATAGTTGAAAATAGATTTTCAAGAATGCAATATATCCTTTCTTGTCAATAGTTAAGTGATGAGTTCATGTAGCAGATTTTCTTTGTCAAGTGGCAGCATAGTTACATGAGTTGTCATTGTGGATAGAGATAATAAACTCTTGTGCCACTTTTGGCACATACAATGGGTTTATATGTTAGCACAAGCTAAAATTTGAAAGAATAGATCTAGATGCAAAACACTATTCTATTTGGTGTCTAGGAAAATTCCTGAGGGTGTACATGACCTATTGAGGATTTTAGATTTTAAATGTGTTTGCAAAAAGTGTGAAGACTTCATTTAGAAGCAATTATAGGTAAGAAGTGCTAGGTATAAAACTGATACAATGGAGTGCAACAAAGAAACAACTTATTGAAAGGTCGAGTTATTCATGGCACAGTTGAGGAAGAGAGTTTTGCCTTGCAATCTAATGATAAATATTTGGAAAATTTTGAGGAGTGGATTTGAAGAATTGTGGCTTGATCTATGGTGCACTAAGATGCAAATAGTTGAGGTTGGAGTCATGTGCGAGAGCATAGAGGGCCGCAAGGTGATTGCATTGAGACCATAATTGTTGCACCCCAATTGCATAGTTACTATTTACTATTACTGCATAGGGTAAAAAGGATGTAATGTGAATTCTAGAGATGAATAAAATAAGCTTGTACCTTGTTATCAATATGAATGTTTTCACATTTGATGATTGTCTCATTTGATGTTATCCATGGTGAAATATTGCATTTATGTGAATGAAAGGTTACTGAAATTGTAATTATTCTAACTTTAGAGATGTATATGTATATTGCATATATTATGAACATTTGACTGTCGTGAGCATGTGTTAGTGGATGCAGGTATGTGTTCCATTCCTCTAGGCGGAGGGGAAGTATCACTCGGGAGAAGATCTTGGTTGGGTAACTA